>CM047749.1:27459913-27569913 GCA_026225825.1 Pistacia integerrima
ATATTTTAGTTAGTAGTAGCATCTAAAACAGGAAACGTTATGCATAAAGGTGCTTGATTCAAATCAAGGGCAGCAAGCTCTTTCAAAGTTTGATTTCCAGCCATGAGGTCCTCCTCTTCTAAATTAGAATTGCTAGCAAATTGGGAATCAAGAGCCAAATTGTTTTCCTTAGAATTTCTCCGAGCTTCCTTCCTTAACTTGCTCAAAGTGCTCTCTATTTCTGGGTCGAATGTTAAATCACCAAGATGAGAGGACCTGGTCATAAAACAAAAAATCTCATTAAAGAAATAGAATAAATGACAAATAATGAAAATTGACTAGAAAATCAAAAAAAAATTATTATTATTATTATTTTTTTATTACCAAAAACACAAAACTAGCCAAAAACCCTATCAAACGTTGTTTTTTGGCCTCGAGAGGGTGGGGATAGAAACCAATTTCTAGTCTTGCTCAAAATTTTGCTTTCTTCGAAACGGGTACTCACAACACTCCTAATTCAACCAAAATTCTTCTTATGAATAGTATTACTATTCATTTGAAACAGTACTACTGTTCAGATTTTTTTCAAAAAAAAAAAAAAACAACAAGAATGAAATAAGAATCACAAAAGCAAAAAAAATCAACTAGAATCACTCCCCAGAACAGCACAAAAATCTGGTGTGCTATTGTAGGCAACCAAACTTAAAACCTAAAAACACATGTAGTAGTGTGAGTAAGGATCGTTCCCACGGAGAGTGTCTAACCAAATTTTATGTTATGTGAACAAGGCTGAGGGGGTTTGAGTAAAACTGAAACAATTTTAGTTAAAAAACAATTCAAATTAAATTATCGAAATCAATCAAATTAACGAACCTTGGTCTAAGTCAACATCCACCATCAGAATCTTACAACTGATCATCGATGCAAGTATAAATCAATTGTTACTTTGAGTATTCACCGTTGGAACTATTTTCCTCTCTCTCCTTAGTTGTAATTAATTAGGAAACAAGCGATCTATTTAACCTTACTACTAAACAACCCTAGACAAGCGCTAAAGGTTTAATCTAGTAGCAGCCTTAAGGGCTAGAGAAATCGATGAAGCTGAACAACACAAACACAAGCAGTTGTATTTAATTTAGTTGAATGTTCTTCTTAAGATTTAATTATTCATGACGCAACAAATTCTTAAACCTTAATTACTCACAAGTTAGATGGATCAAACAATTACGGATTTAATATCTAACTTAGCAGTAGATTGCAATGAATAATACACTAGTAGGCCTCCTAGTAATTAAATGAAACAATCATGAAAATAGGCATAGAAGAACATCCAATACTCAAAACATAAATTGAACACTAAAAAAAACAGATTAGATCTCACAATTTTATTGATTCCAAGGCCTCCGTTTTCTTCGACCAAGATATGAAAGTTTTAGCCGCTCATGGTCATAATAAAAACTCGAAAAAAAAAATTCCAGAAGAGAGAAAGAGAGGCGTGTGTAACCCCCCAATCTGATCTCTCTCCCCTCTTAAAGATATCCAATTCAAGTATTTGAATTCTACTAATCTCCTAAAAATATTCTAATATCCTAAAATAACATTTATCCTAATCTGATTCTGATTAATTGAAAATAAAATAAAGTCCTAAAATTAAATAGGAAAGTGGTGTGTCCAGCTGTAACTTGCATGCAACAGGTCTTCAAATCTTCCAATAATAAACTGCCTATTTGAATTGCATGACAAGGCGGAATGTTCCAAAACGTCTGCAGTGCAGGTGCATCAACTTCAAGCCCGATTAAAACCTTGATTCATTGAGTATATCTCCAAACTCAAAACATAAAAGTTTTAGATCTCTTTCTTAGGGTTCCACATCATTTTGAATAATCTCAATCGGATCTCGGATGAGAGAGTTATGCCCAGATTACGAATTGATGTCAAAACTGTCCGAATTCACCTAATTAGTTTCGTTTTGCATTTAATGCCTCCATTTGCATCCTAAATCAAATAGAATAATAATGAGTACATTTAGGCAACAAATAAGTATAAAATACTAGACATTAAGGGGCTTAAATATGACATTTTGTATTCTCATCAAAGACAAAAATACCATTCTCACAAATTGATTTTAAATTATCTTCTAAGTGTGTGACCCGTAGGCTCCTCATCATATCGACAGTGTGTAGTATCGCAATTAACCCCAATTAATCTTCTCACTACACATAGATCAATATTGGCCCCCTAGCAAGGCATCATGGCCACCCGATAGATTTGGATTTAGCAAAACTGCAGCCTGTCAACAATTTGGTTACCGTGAAAATAAATGTTTTCATCAACTGTTATCTCATTGAGACTGAGGTATAGAAATATTATCAACCTCAGATATCCTCGACATGTTTGTATTCAGTTACTAAACCAATGACAAGAATATTAAATTGGATTGAGCATCAATTCAATCCCACTGTGCCCACAGATTTAGTGGCATTGCCATTTACTGAATTACCCAGTGAGATAACTTCTCCCATACCCAGGAGTGATGAATCCTTTGTTGATCCACCATAGTCTCGATACATTTCTCAATGTAGCCAATCACTACCGTATTGATAGCTCTTAATAGAACTACATTGGGCTAGTGTCAAACTACACAAATTGGTGCACAAGGCGCTCCGATGATCTCAAGTCTAAGGATCACATGCACCACTATTTGTTAGAGGATTTATTCTATAGACACTAGGGTTACCATCCATATGGAATCCTCTGGTGGGTTTGTCCAGTGAACTTGCCTCCAACAAGCATCCATGCGTTGCAACAAGTTGTCGACAAACAACCTTGACAAGTGAGATCAGTCACTATCTTTCGACAGGGTCATTCAACACTATGATAATCTTACCGTATTATCTGTGTCCTTGGTCAGAATAATACTAGGGCTACGGACATTTCTAGAATGGCCACCATATGTGATCATAAGGTTCTCACTATCAAGATTTGGAACACTTGATACCCTTATCACGGTTCTACCATCCTAAGGATATATATCATTACATACACGATATAAAAGAATATGCCTTTTATTGATAAATAAACATTTATTATAGAGTCAATTTTACAATAATTGATTGGCTATAGGGCACCTACTCTAACATCCAGTGGTTGCTTTGGATCTCCTACGTGCCATCAAGGATTTCATGTGATCGATTGTTCACTGAAATTGCTTGTTTTCATTGGAAATAGGAGACCTAGGCAAAGGCCCTCATTTTAGCGCCAAAATGTTGATACGAAAATTCATACCAACCTAAGAGAACTGATTGACCTTGACGGAATTGGAACGGATGAGTGCGTGATTTAATGAAAATCAGCAATGTAATGTAAAATACGATAAAATAAAGAACACAAATGAATTTTTAAAGTGGTTCGGCAAGTTAGAACTTGAGCCTACTTCCACTGTTATCTTATTGCCTTAGAGAGCTTACAATAAGTAATATCATATGCCTAATCAACTTTGCTAACCCCTTTCTCATCGTTTGAGATGGTTTTTATACAAGTTATGATAAAAGGGAAAAAATATAAGTTTGGGATTGCAATCAGAGTTGATTCACAATCCCGTGAACTTCATGATTGAGAGCTAAGATTGCGCTGCCATGGGTGTTGATCTTATCCCTTTTGAAATATCCGAGATTAAAGCTTATCTTTGATATCGTTGAACAACTATTTGGATTGGTCACTATGATGAATTTCAACTGGGTCGAGCTGATTCTGGATCGAACTATCTCTCTGCAAGCTTCTGAGCTTTGCAAGCTCTATGGCAAAATCACACACAACAAATATAATTAGGATATAAACTTAAAATACAATTAATAATGATAATATAATTAGAACATTATGTCATAATAATAATAATAATAAATAAATAAATAAAAGTTTATGTAAGTAATTGATTTACCAAATGCAGCGGAAAAATAAAAATTAAATCGATAAATCAATTACCTTTCCGCCAAGATCTGGCTATAGATTACAATGTTTACATGTTAAAAATAAAGTCTATGTAAAACAAATCCATAAAAGGATTTAGTGTCATTGCCATTTACTGAATTGTGCAGTGAGATAACTTCTCATGTACTCGGGATTGATGAATCCTTTGTTGATCCATCATAGTCTTGATACACTTCTCAATATAGCCAATCACAACCGTTTTGATAGTCTTGAATAGAACTACGCTAGGCAAGTGTCAAACTCTACCAATTGGTGCACAAGACGCTCTAGTGATCTCAAGTCTAAGGACACATGCACCACCATCCGTTAGAGAATTTATTCCATAGACACTGGGGTTACCATCCATATGGAATCCTCTGGTGGGTCTATCTAGTGAACTTGCCTACAACAAGCACCCATGTGTCACACCAAGTTGTCGACAAACAACCTTGACCAGTGAGATCAGTCACTGTCTTTCGACAGAGTTGTTCAACACTATGATAGCCTTACTATATTATCTGTGTCCTTGGTCAGAATAATATTGGCTACGAACATTTCTAAAATGGCCACTATATGTGATCATAAGGTTCTCATTATCAAGATTTGAAACACTTGATACCTTTATCATGGTTCTACCATCCTGAGGACATATATTAATACATACAATTATGATTTACACGATATAGAAGAAAATGCCTTTATTTTTTATACCAAGGGGTTTAGATATAGCATATGAGATATTGATATAAATATTATTCTAGAAAAAAAATTCTTTTAGCAGGCGTTTCGTTCCGGGAATATTTTATTACTAAGAATGTTATATTAAGTATGTTTGGTTAGATTGAAATAAATTAGTATGTTATATTGATATGTTTGGTTAGGATGAATAAATTGGTAGGTATGTTATATAGATTACTTAATTGCTTTTATTATTATTGTTGTTATTATTATTTGGATTATTTATTTTAACCCTCTAAATTTGAGATTTTCTTAAAACACCTCGACTACAATAAAAGTTTACAAATTAGCCAAAACACACCCAGCCACCCTAGACGACTATCGATCGCCGACAACGACGTAGAACTGAGCACGATCACTGACGTGCCCACTGTTTTTGGCATCTGGTCAGAAATGACCAGATTGGTGCACAGCCAACTAGATTCGGCCGGTTGTGTGTCGTTCTGGCGACGACTGATGGTGGTGGCTAGTAGCCGATAGAGGTGGCTAGCAACCGGCGGTGGTGGCTAGCAACCGGCGGTGGTGGCTAGATCTGGTTGTAGTCTTGGGTAATTTGGGTGAACTACAGGGGTAATAATGTCTTAAAAATATTGTGTATAAGGATAAAAGAGTCCCGTGAATATTCTTGTAAATTGTTTTCAAAACAAGGGCATTAGTGTCCAAAAAATTTATTAATTAGGGGTAAAATAGTAACAAAATTATGATTACAAAGTAATCTGACAATACCTAAAAAAATGATAGTAATATTCAGATTACCACTTATATAACCAATAATGATTACTATTGCTATTGAAGGATTATAAGAATCTTTTATTATTTGATAATGAAACATAATAGTTTCAATATGAAATGATATCGAAACATAATAACGACACCCTTGCTGTCAGAAACACCCTCCATAAAGAAAAAAAAACGACACCCTATTAGCTAGTATTCTAAGTTAAAAAATTGCACAGTTCAAACTCGTGAAAAGGTATTGAAGAGTTCAGAGACTTGCTGCCGAAATTTTCAGTTTCTAGCCGTCCACTTACACCTTTTGAGCGAACCCACTCTCCATCTGTTTCAAGCGGCGCTGTTGGAATCTCTGGTACGAATTTATGCACAAAACAAAAATGCTTTATTTTTATTAAAATTGTTCGCGAAGAGTTAGGTTACCACGTGTTTGTTATAATGCCTGATAGACCACAAATTCTTTCTGGCAGGTTTCTCAAATAAATATATTGTTGAGTTCTGTTTTTAAAGTTCATGTGGGTATCCGCTACCATGTTTTATTCTCACGGGAAATGCATTGAGCGCATTTCATACAGGTTTTTTCTAGTTCAGTTCTTTCCCAGTTGAGACCGATCTCACCAAAAGAATTAAGGGTTGATATTCATAACAAATTCTGAATTTATGGTCAATTTGTTGAGTTGGATACAAGTAAAGTTGTTGAAACATTGCATTGTCATAGGAGAGAACCTCGCATATTGCACTATCTTATGTTGAACAGTTAAAGAGAAGTGGGTTTAGTCTTGATGTTTATTCCTACGCGGAGATTGTGAGAATGTTATGTTATCTGGGCTGGTCTAGGAAACTGAAGTCTATGTTTTTGGAACTTATAAGGAAAGAGAATAACATTGATTTTGAAGTTGCTGATTTATTTGAAGTTTTTGATGAAGAGGGGCCGGAGTTTTTGGTTAGAGTTTCTAATGCAATGGTTAAGGCTTTTGCTAGTGTTGGGATGTTTGATGAGATTATTGACGTTATGTTCCAAAGTAGGAGTCGTGGATTTGCTTGGTCTATATTATCATGTAACTTTTTAATGAACCAATTCATTGAATGTGGGAAAGTGGATATGGCTTTGGCTGTTTACCAACAGCTGAAGACACTGGGTTGAATGCAAATGGATATACTTATGTTCTTGTGATTAAAGCCCTTTGTAAGAAGGGTAGATTTGAAGAAGTAGTTGGAATATTTGAGGAGATGGAGAAAGCTGAGGTTACCCTAAGTGAATTTGCATATTCGACTTATATTGAAGGGCTTTGTATACATGGGAAGATAGATTTGGGTTATCAATTACTCCAAGCATGGGGAGTTGCAAAAATACCTTTGAGTGCCTTTGCATACACTGTTGTTATTCGTGGGTTTTGCAATGAGAATAAGTTGGAAGAAGCTGAAGTTTTGCTAGTTGACATGGAAAAACGAGGGGTTGTTCCTGATGTGTATATTGACACAACCCAGCATCTTGGCGTGAATTGCGGGACTCAAAGGAGTGATAAGGATAAGCATAACTATCGAAGTGATAAGGTTGAGAACTCCCACAATTCATGCTACAATAGTGGAGACATTGAAGGATGAAAGGGTATCAATGGCAACAACTTCAACTCGAAATGGTAGTTTGACTAGTTAAGGAAATCTCAACAAATTGATTGAACAAATCTTGGATTCAAAATAGAGCATATCCTGGAGTATTCTCGCAAAGCATATCTCAGATCATATCTTGGAGTATTGACGCAGCATATCTCAAAGATAGTCTTGGATTTTATGCTAACAGTTATATGGAAATCAATGTAATTTTGTATCCCAGTTTTTGTGTTTAAATAGAGGATGTGTACTGAGTATGTTAGTAACTAAGAAATAAATATAATTTTATCTCCAACTGTGTTCACAAGTTTCTTCTCTAGTTTTTCAATGTCCCTTCTTGGTATTAGAGCCACTATGAACACGATAGAACCCAGCATCTTAAATAGCTCAAATAGCCTCCAAATAACCATGATTTCACTCTCACTCAATGCTGGAAATTTTATTACTCTCAAACTCAGCCCCACAAATTATCCATTGTTGAGTGAACAAGCCTTGGGCCTTGCAGAAAGCCAAGAATTGCTCGGTGACCTTACTAGTGAAGATCCTGCCCCACCTAAATACACCATACCAGATTCCAATAATACCCCAAATGTAGGAACTTCTACACCAGAAATAACTAAAGCTTACATCGCATGGCAAAAGGCGGATTGTCTTATTTGAGGGTGGTTAATTGGAACACTCTCTAAAGAAACACTTGGTCTCATCGTGGGCTTAGATACAGCAAGTGTTGTACGGGAAGCACTGAAAAATGCCTATGTAGAAGATTCACAAGAACGAGAATTCACACTCAGGCAACAAGTAACATATCTTCAGAAAGAAGATGACAAAACAATTGGAGAACATATTCAAACTTTCAAAGGCCTATGCGACAGTCTTGTAGTAATTGGGAAACCAGTCCCAGACAAAGAAAAGGTATTTTGTCTTCTCACTAGTCTTGGTCCTCAATATGAAACTTTTACTACTACCATGCTCAAACCACCAAGGCCATTTTACTCTGAGCTTGTCTCACAACTTCAAAGCCTTGATCAAAGACGAAATTGGTTCTCAAACCATGCAAATGCCACCCACGCACTCACCCCTCAAATGGCCTTCTACGGACACCAACAACAAAGATATCAACAATCAGGATATCAAGGCAACAAGCAAAAATTCACTTCAACAGGAAGAGGATTTCAGGCACAACAACCAAAAGACCAAAATTGTGGCTACTCCCCTAGCCCAACGTCGAGTACTCAACAAAGACAACCTCCCCCATCTGGAGAGCGACGTATGATGCTTGTCGAAAGGGACCTCTATCGTGAAGAAAAATGTCAATACTGTGGCATGGTAGGACATGTTGCAAAAATATGTTGGTGGGTGCCCAAATGGCCAACACAACAAAATGACATACCACAAGCATTGGCAGCACTTACCTTGGATAACACAGTTGCTAAAACAGAATGGACCTCAGACACAGGAGCCTCAAACCACATGACAGGTAAGCAAGGTATGTTAACTAATATTTGAAATTATTCAGGTTCAGATTCGGTTATTATTGGTGATGGATCTTTTCTACCAATTCTTGGTATCGGAGATTCTAGCATTAAGCAAAAGAATAAAGTCTTACCATTTCATGATTTTTTGCTAGTCCCTCACTAGAAAAAAAATCTACTCTCCGTAAGTCAACTAACAACTCAGTTTCCAGTTAATTGTGAATTAACTAATGTTGATTTTTGTGTAAAGGAACGACAAACAGGACAAGTAGTGATCACAGGGAGGCGCAAGGGTGATCTCTATGTTCTTCCCAACTCGTCGGAGCTCTATTTTTCCCATCGTTTCAAATCCAGCTCCACAAACATTTGGCATAAACGCTTAGGACATCCCCAATCTTCTGCTTTGCAGCTTTAAAAAAATAAAGGGTTGATTGATGTTATTGCCAATGTAAAACCCAAACATATTTGTGATAGTTGCCAATTAGGGAAGCTTAGTAGATTACCTTTTTCTTGTTCGAAAAATTTAAGTTCTAGCATTTTTGAAAAAAATTCATTGTGATTTGCAGGGACCTGCTGCTCTTTTATCTATTGGAAAATTTAGATATTATGCATGCTTAGTTGATGATTTTTCTAAGTATACTTGGATTATTCCCTTACAACATAAATATGATTTTGTAGATGCTTATTTAGCCTTTGAACAATATGTCAATAGACAATTTAACAAAAAGATCAAGGTTTTTCACTCGGATGGAGGAGGAGAATTCATAAACTCCAAGTTGTCATCTCACTTCCTCTCCAATGGAATTATACATCAGGTATCATGTCCATACACTCCAGAGTAAATAGGTATGGTTGAAAGGCGGCATAGGATAATATGAGAACTCGGAATGACCATGTTATTTCATAGTGGTGCTCCTCTGTTTTTATGGGTAAAAGCCTTTTCCCCCATTGTCTACCTAATAAATCGCTTGCCTTCATCTTCTCTTAACTCCGAAACTCCATATTTTACACTTCATGGCACTCATCCTGATTACACTTCACTTCGTGTCTTTGGTTCCAAATGTTTTCCTTACACATGGGATACACGGCAACACAAGTTTGATCCAAAAATAGTTCTTTGCATACTTGTGGGATATAGTGATAAACATAAAGGATACAAGTGCTTTCATCCCTCTAGCAGAAATTTTTTTATATCCTGCCATGTAGTTTTTGATGAACTATTTTTTCCTTATAAAAACACTCGGAACCAAAGCATTATACCACCTACGTCACATGTCATAAGCATTTTTGACACATGGTTGCCTCATACTAACTCCACTCATACTGTCGACATTGAGTCCCAAACATTAACACCACCATGTCCAAGTCCATTACCTGTAATACCATTACTCACTTCGGTTTCTAGTATTGTCATAGTTCCTCCTCAAACATGCATGGAAGTCAACAACTCAAAACTGCACCTGAGTTCGATGTGTCGCCACCCTCCACAAACGAAACATCATAACCTGAACTTGAGATGGAGTTTCAACAACACCAAGAATTACCTCATTCACAGGTTGAAATGTTTGAGCAACCCTTCAACACTCCTCATATTGACATCGAACCCAGTCAACCTGGCGTGCAATCCCAAACTCACCAAAATCAAACACCACAAACACAACCTTCACATTCTATGATCACTCGATCTCAAAGAGGAATCATTAAACCCAATCCAAAATATGCCTTGACTTCCTCCATATTCTCAAACAGTATCCCTCACGAACCTCACAACATACGAGCCGCTCTAGCTCATCTGGGGTGGAAAGCAGCAATGGATGAAGAGCTCAAAGCCTTGCATAAAAATCAAACCTGAAAGCTTGTTCCACGCACCTCGGACATGCATGTTATTGGTTCAAAATGGGTACTCAAACCAAAATTGAAACCCATTGGTTCTTTAGATCACCTTAAAGCTTGTGTTGTGGAAAAAGGGTATCATCAAGTGGATGGTCTTGACTACACCGAAACCTTCTCTCCAGTCATCAAACCTAGAACTATTTGAATGGTCATCACTATAGCTCTTGTTAAAAAATGGCCCATACATCAGCTTGACGTAAAAAATGCATTCCTTCATGGTTTCATTTCAGAAGACGTATACATGGAGCAACCTCTAGGAATGGCTGATCCCAAACACCCCAAACATGTGTGCAAGCTTCAAAAGGCTCTCTATGGTCTCAAACAAGTGCCTCGTGCTTGGTTTGATCGGTTTAGTGCTTTTCTTCTTAAATATGGATTTTTTTGTAGCCTAGCCAACCCATCTTTATTTATTTTTCACTCTAACCTTGGAACAC
The DNA here is from genome assembly GCA_026225825.1 of Pistacia integerrima. Classification (NCBI taxonomy): domain Eukaryota; kingdom Viridiplantae; phylum Streptophyta; class Magnoliopsida; order Sapindales; family Anacardiaceae; genus Pistacia; species Pistacia integerrima. The sequence continues at coordinate 27,470,739 of CM047749.1, forward strand.
AAATTCTCCTTCTTTATGTAGATGATATACTCCTCACAGGTTCCGCCCTAGCTTTAGTGTCAACCTTCATTCAACTCTTGAGCTCTGAAATCGCGATGAAGGACTTGGGCCAAGTTCATCACTTTCTTGGCATCGAGATCTCTCAAACATCTGATGGTTTTCACCTGTCCCAATCTCACTATGCTCTTACCATCCTTGAGAGAGCTAACATGGTCGATTGTAAGCCTATGAGCACACTTCTTGAAGCCAAAACCAAGACCTCGTCCGATAATGTCTTGCTAGAAGATCCGAGTTATTTTAGAGGACTTGTTGGTGCTTTACAGTACCTAACTCTCACGAGACCAGATCTCTCATACAGTGTGAATTATGCATCACAATTCATGCATGCTCCCACTGTTGTGCATTTAAAAATGGTTCGGAGGATGTTAAGATATATCAAAGGCACAATTGACATCGGCTTGCATTTTACTTGCAATACAACACTTGATCTTTGTGCTTTCTCTGATGCAGATTGGGCGGGGTGTCCCACCACGAGGTGATCAACCACTGGATACTGTACATTTCTTGGAGGTAACCTCATCTCCTAGTGTGCAAAAAAATAGCATACGATTTCTCGGTCGAGCACCAAAGCGGAATATCGAGCCATGGCGAATACAATAGTTGAACTCACATGGCTGTCATTTATCCTTAAAGATCTTCACATTCCATTGGCATCTACACCAACTCTCTACTGTGATAACATAAGTGCTCTTCACATGATAATAAATCCGGTGTTTCATGCTCGTAGCAAACACATTGAGTTGGATTACCATTTTGTGCGCGAACGAGTTGCACTTGGACTTCTCATCACTAAACATATCTCCACTACAAAGCAAGTAGCAGACCTCTTCACCAAACCAATGTCAAAGGTTGCACTCAAAAACTTTCTAACCAAACTCTGCCTCCAACCCCGGCACAGTTTGAGGGAGGGTATTGACACAACCTAGCATCTTGGCGTGAATTATGGGACTCAAAGGAGTGATAAGGCTGAGCATAACTATCGAAGTGATAAGGTTGAAAACTCCCACAATTCATGCTACAATAGTGGAGAGACGTTGAAAGATGAAGGGGTATCAATAGCAACAACTTCAACCCGAAATGGTAGTTTGACTAGTTAAGGAAATCTCAACAAATTGATTGAGCAAATCTTGGATTCAAAACAGAGCATATCCTAGAGTATTCTTGCAAAGCATATCTCGGATCATATCTTGGAGTATTGACGCAGCATATCTCACAGATAGTCTCGGATTTTATGCTACCAGTTATATGGAAATCAATGTAATTTTGTATCCCAGTTTTTGTGTTTAAATAGAAGATGTGTTCCTTAGAGGACGTGTACTGAGTATGTTAGTAACTAAGAAATAAATAGAATTTTATCTCCAACTGTGTTCACGAGTTTCTTCTCTAGTTTTTCAGTTTCTTTTCTATGTATGCATATAGTGCCTTGATTTTTGGGTATTGTAAAGTTGGGAACATCATTAAAGCTTTGGCTCTTCAGAGGGAAATGACATCTAAAGGTATTAAAAACAATTGTGTGATTGTTGGCTCGATTTTAAAATGTTTATGTCGGATTGGTATGACTTCTGAAGCTATAGATCATTTTAAGGAGTACAAAGATGAGGGTCTCTTCCTTGACAATGTTTGTTATGATGTTTTAGTGCGTGCTTTATGCCAACTTGGGAAAGTAGAAGAAGCCATGAAATTGTTCAATCAGATGAAGAGTAAACAGATGGTTCCAGATTTTGTCAACTACACAAATATGATTTTTGGTTATTGTCATCAAGGTAAACCTATCAATGCTTTGGAATTATTTAGGGAAATGAATAAGTCCGGGCATAAGCCTGATATTATAACTTACAACATACTTGCTGGTGGGTTTGCTAGATATGGCTATGTACAGGAGGCAGTTGATCTTTTAGATTTTATGATGACACAAGTTTTGAAACCTAATACGAGCACATAAAACATGATCATTAAAGGCCTATGCATAGGAGGCAGGGTGAAGGAAGCTGAAGTTTTTTTAGATGGTTTACAAGAGAAGTGTTTGGAAAATTATACTACCATGGTTATTGGTTACTGCAAAGCAAACCATTAAAAGAAGGCCTTTCAACTATTTATGAGATTGTCTGAGCGTGGAATCTTAGTGGGAAAAGATTCTTGCTATAAACTGATAGATGCATTTCGTCAGATTGGAGAAATGAGAGTGGCACAGTTGATCTTTGATGTCTTGATCAAGAAAGGATTAACTCTTGATCTAGTGACTTATACAAAGATGATACACAGCTATTGCAAAATGAATTGTTTACAGGAAGCATGTCATCTTTTTAGTGATATGAAGCAAAGAGGGATCAAACCTAATGTTGTAACCTACACAATTTTATTTGACACTCATTCAAAAGTAAATAAAAATCTATCTTCTTCCTCAAAATGCCTTGCAAAGTAAATAAGAGGTAGTGGATGCTTCAGTTTTTTGGAATAAGATGGCAGAAATGGATATAAAGCCTAATGTTGTATGTTACACAACTTTGATTGCATGGTGCTGTAAGACAAAGAATCTTGAGTGCTATTAGAGTCTTTCATGAAATAATTGACAGAGGACTAGAACCTGATATTGTGACATACACAGCGCTTTTATCTGGCTACTTTGCAATCGGTGATGTAGAGAAGGTTGTAAACCTCAGTAATGAAATATCAATTAAGGGGATACCACAAGATAACTACTTCATGACGTCATTAGAACGTGGTCTATCAAAGGCCAAGAGATTGCTGTATAGACATTAAGAGCATATATGTGTACCCTTGTATTAAAACATAAGCAACTATTTCCATTCTCTGTTTCAGCTTCTTCTTTGTAATGGGAAGTTCCACTTTTGGCCTGTAGTTCTCGGTTTCTTCAACCGCAAGGTGTGTCATTTGCTTTCAAATGGGTTGGTGTTTTGTTTTTGTTCTAGTTTTGGACTAAGAATAAGGGCATTTGTATTTGAAAGATGATGACTTTATTCTTTATTTTAGAGTTTTTTCAAATGGATTTTTTATTATTTATCAAAAACCCATTTGATATAAGTTTTATCAATATTATATTATATTATTGTGATAATAACAATATTATCACTATAATGATTTTATAAAATCTATCATAAATAACAGCACATTAATATCAGGTAAAAGATTGTATCAAAAATCTGATATTCTAAAGAATTAAATAAATATATATTTATATATTATTATGGGTTGCACTCTGGCATCTTGAATATTTTCTCGAATAATTCTACATCCACCAATCTTACTGGGTTTCATTCTTTAACCTGCTCCAATCCATTGGGCTTTCTAGTCGAATACAAAATTGATACTGTAATTATTATTAGCAACAATTAATAAAAATGGATATTGAATTGGGAATTGACATGTAATAAATGACTTGATAAAGTAATTACATAAGTTGGTAAATCATTTTGAAAATTTTAGGACATTACATAAACCAAGTACCATTATTGATATAATGAAATAAGATTAAATATTAGATATCTTTTAGCATAGAGGTTTGAATATATAAACCATAATTTTCGAGTCCATGAGACTATCGAATCCACGACAAAAATTTTCGAAGGAAAATTTTGTAAGTTTATTGATCAAAATAACTTAACTTCATAAAACAAAATTCCTATAAAATATAAGTAAATCAAATAAAACTAAAAAAATAATATTTGAAGAAGTTGCTCAATGCATATATCTAAATATTATAGATTAATCTTAATTAGGAAATATTTTATTGGTTCATCGTATTTCCTCCTCAAAGGTTTATTGACTAGAAAAATGACTTAATAATTTAATAACACTTTTTGTTGACTTTTAACTTAAAAGTATTTTAAAATAGGAAAAAAAAATTAAAAAAATTAATTTTTTCATTCTCTATTTAACGCGTGTACAAAAATAAACAAATAAAAAAATAATAAGTTTTCACTAAGGTTTTCTGAAAGCTTTTGTGTAGAAAAAAATGATTAAAAAATCAATGACATTTTTAATTTTTTTTTTTTTTTTTTTGGACTTTTGAGTATATATATATAAGAACCATCTATTGTGTTAATAGATGTGTGTGATTTTGCCATAAAGCTCATCGATCTCAGAAGCTCACAAAGATGTAGCTCGACCCAGGATTAGTATGATCCAGAGTAAGCTTGATCCAGTTGAAGCTTGTCATAGCGACCTATCCCAACATCTATTCGACAAAATCAGAGATAAACTTTAATCTTGGATATTTCGGAAGGGATAAGATCAACGTCACTGGCAGCGCAATTTTAGGGCTCAATCATGAAGATCACGGGATTGCATATCAACTCTGATCGCAGTCCCAGACTTATCGCTCTTTCCCTTTATCACAACTTGCCTAAATACCCCCTTAAACTATGAGAGAGGGGTTAGCAAATATTTTTAGGCAATTCATATTATTTGTAAGCTCCCTGAAGCAAATAAGAAAAATAGTGGACGTAGGCTTAAGTTTTAACTTACCGAACCACTTTAAAATTGTATGTGTTCTTTACTTTAATGCACATTCTCATTATCATTGTTGATTTTAATTAATCATGCACACACCGATTCTGATTCCACCAAGGTCAATTGGATCACTCTGGTTGGTACGAGTTTTTGTATCAACATTTTGGCGCTAGAAGAAGGGCCCTCGACTAGCTCTCCTATTTCCGGTAAAGACAAGTGATTTCAGTGAACAACTGATCACCTGGATCCCCAATGACTCGTGCGAGATCCAAAGTAACCACCGAAAACCATGACAATGTGGAGGCCACCCACCAAGAGGTGAATCAGACCTTTGCTCAAGGCTGACCACTAGTAGCACTGGTTGATAATCCGAGGATTATGCTAGTTTATTTAAGCTTTTAGGCCGATTTTTAGATACTTCTTAGTCTATTTTTGTTAAATTGCTACTTAATTCCCTTACATTTCGTGTTTCGAGGGTTAAAATGGAAATTTTGAGCGAATAAAGGCAGGTTTGGAGTTTTTGGACTCAGAAGCAAGCGGAGGGCAATTCTGAAATTTCAAAATTCTTCAAGAAGCTTTGCCGCGGCGAAATGGGCCAATGACGCACCAGATTCAGCTCCTTTGTCGCTGCGGCGAGAATCCTTCTTCACCACAGCGAAGTCTACATACTCCACTTTTTGTAAAACGCACAGTTTCGTTTTTAGGCTAAGTTGTAAGATTTTAGGGGAGGTATAAAAGAAATACTTAGTCTTTTTGTTTAGGGCGTTCGTGGAGAGATAGAGAGCAGTTTTTACATTTTCTTAGATTCCTTTTTGAGTGATTTTGGATTAACAAAGTGTGAAGATTCGAGGTGAAATCAGTGGATTCATTAATTGGGAAGGTTCTTTTCTTTTTCTCTTGTGTCCATGATGTTGTACTTGGAATTTTTTATTTCTTTTAATTGTTTTATTGATTTAGCCATGAACTAACCTATTTTGGGTTAGGGTTTTGATGTAGTTTGGATTCTAATGGGTTAGAGAGTTGATGATTATTAATTTCATATGATTTTTGCTTTGATTGTGTGATTATTCGTATTTATTGTTTGTATGTGATGAACATGATGAGATTGAGAGATAATTCATGTGAAGCTTCTTGGTTAATCACCATTGTATTATTGGATGCTAGAGATAGATTCAAGAACCAATGAAATCAATCTAGGATTCTTGTGCTTAATGAGCTTAGATTTATTAACTTTCAATTTGTTAGGTGCGGAAGGTTAATAGGGAAGAGTCGGAAAACATAGCCTGAGAAGGTATGTTGGACACCTTAGAGAGTTCGATTTATAATCAATGCATGTGACTATGATTTTAGTTTAATTCTTTAGGTTTAACCCATAGAGTCCGAATGAAGTCAAAACCCTACCTGTTTGTCTGAATTGATTTTATCTCGTTTTAAATCTTGCTTTCATAGTTTAATTTTATTTTAGTAAAATTTTGTTTTAGTTATAGTTTAAATTACTCCCCTAAATCCAAAAGAATTCGATTACTTCAACTAGAAAACGGTAGTAAACTTAGTGCTTAGCAACAATCCTCGTGGGAACGATACTCACTCATCACTCTATTACTTGTGCAACTAGTATACTTGCTACATATTGCATGTTGTAGGAAACACGCATCAAGTTTTTGGCGCCGTTGCCTGGGATTGAGTTTCAAGTTAACATTGAGTTTTTCTATAGTTAGCGAGATTGAAGTTTTAATTTTTGTTTTCAATTTTCAGTTGGTTTGTGATCTCACTTTCTTTCATTAATTCTGTGTAATTTATGCGAAGACCGAGACGTCAGCTAGTGGTTCCTGTTGATCTTGAGATTGAGAGAACCGCGCGACTTAACAGAGAGAGAAGAGAAAGAGAGGACATAGTGGTTGGAACAAAAGAAATAGTTGTTGAAATGGCAGAACCAGAAAACAGGACACTAAGGGAATTCTCAGTTCCCACTGTTAATGGCAGTGGGTCGAGTATTACTAGGCCTACGGTGCAAGAAAACAACTTTGAGATTAAGCTGGCAATCATTCAGATGATCCGGCGATCGGGTAAGGTTTAATGGTGATTTGAAGGAAGATCCGAATCAGCATATTGCGAACTACTTGGAAATTTGTGACACCTTCAAGTCGAACGCAGTGTCAGATGACGCCATTAGGTTGAGGTTATTCCTATTCTCATTGGGGGATAAAGCTAAGGGGTGGTTAATGGCACTACCAGTAGGGACTATCACAACTTGGAATGATCTAGCATAGAAGTTCCTAACAAAGTTCTTTCCTCCAGCAAAATCAGCAAAACTGAGAAATGATATCACATCATTTCTACAAGATGAATCCGAGTCATTGTATGAAGCTTGGGAGAGGTACAAGTAATTGATGAGGAAATGTCCACACCATGGGTTGCCAGTTTGGCTTCAAGTCCAAACTTTCTACAATGGACTGATGGGTAACGTGCAAACCATGGTGGATGCAGCGTTAGGAGGAGCTTTGCAGAATAAGACACTAGAGGAGGCTTATGAGTTGCTTGAGGTTTTGGCAAGCAACAACTATCAAAGACCAAATGAGAGAGCAATACCAAGAAAATCTACGGGTCTTCATCAAGTTAATGTCTTCACAGCCATCTCAGCCCAACTCACGGCACTTTAGAAACAGTTGGGAAGTATGCAGGTAAACTCTATTCAAGCACCTCAACTAACTTGTGATTTTTGTGCAGAAAACCATGTGAGCAGCGAGTGTCAAGTAGGGAACACATTTACTTCGTCATCTTCATCATCGACAAGGCCCGAACTACTTGGCGGAAATCGAGGCAACCAAACAACCCGTATTCTGACACATACAATCCGGGGTGGAGAAATCATCCAAATCTGGCTTGGGGCAATCAGAACCAGCAAAATAATCAGTGGAACCAAAGGAATTTACCGAATAACCAACCAGGGGTGAATAATCAACCAAGAGATCCAAGAGTGACAAAGTTGGAGGACATGTTTGGGAAATTCATGCAAGAGACCACAGGTTTCATGAATGAGAGGAGGACGAATTTCAAAAATCAAGGGGCGTTCATTCGGAATCTTGAGGTATAGATGGGCCAATTGGCGGAGAAGCTAAATGAGAGACCGCAGGGTTCCTTACCAAGCAACACAGTGTCTAACCCACGTGAGGAAGCAAATGCCATAATTTTGAGGAGTGGGACAGTTTTGGAAGAGGTTGAACAAGCTGGAAAGAAAGAATCTGAGAAGGAAGAATCTGAAGAGGAAGTTGATGAAGAGATTGTAGTTGATGAGAAACCAAGCGGTTTGGAGGAAGAGAACAAGAAGAAGGATGAAAGGCAAAAGAAGAAGAAGAAATTGCCATTCCCTAAGATACCACCAGAGTTGGCATATCACACTCCACCCGTGCCTTTTCCTCAGAGACTGAAGAAAAAAAAATCAGGATAAGCAGTTTTTAAAATTCATTGAAATTTTTAAAAAAATTGCATATTAACATTCCTTTTGCAGATGCATTGCAGCAGATGCCGAGCTATGCGAAGTTCCTTAAGGAAATCCTTTCGAACAAAAGGAAGTTAGAAGATGAGGAAACGGTAATGCTTACGAGAGGTGCGTGCCATTCTCCAGAAGAAGTTACCCCCGAAGCTCAAAGATCCATGGAGTTTTACTATTCCTTGCACTATAAGAGATATTATGTTTGATCGTGTTTTATGTGATTTAGGTGCTAGTATTAATTTAATGCCCTTTTCTGTTTTCAAGAGATTAGGAATTGGTGAAGTGAAGCCAACGACCATGTCGTTGCAACTAGCGGATAAGTCCATAAAACATCCGAGAGGATAGTGGAAGATGTGTTGGTGAAGGTGGATAAGATAATTTTTCCAGCTGATTTTGTGGTTCTGGATATGGAAGAGGATAAGGAAATTCCTCTTATTTTGGGCCGAACATTCTTGGCCATGGGGAGAGCACTAATAGATGTGCAAGAAAGAAAGTTACTATTGAGAGTTCAAGATGAAACAGTAACTTTCAATGTCTTTGAGGCGATGAAGTTTCCATCCGAATCGGATTCGTGCTTTAGTGTCGATGTGTGGATAAATTGGTTGTAGAATCTATTGAAGAAAATACCCCACAATTACCTCTAGAAACTTGTATAGCCAAATCAAAAATAGTAGAAGTAGATGAGTCGGCGAGTAATGAATGTGCTAGGTTGTTAGAAGCACTTCAACCAATTGATGAGAGTCAAGATTTAGAATTTGAGGAGTTTGATTTTGAAAAAGAGAAGGAAAAGGAGAAAAATGAAGCACCTCCAAAGCTTGAGTTGAAACCTTTATCTTCCCACCTCAAATATGTATATCTTAGGGATTTAAAAACCTTCCCAGTGATCATTAGTTCAGGATTGAGTAAATTGGAGGAAGAACGGTTGATTAGGGTGTTGAGGGAACATAGACTAGCAATTGGATGGACAATTTCGGACATTAGAGGCATCTTGCCATCATTTTGCATGCATAAGATACTCATGGAGGATGATATTAAGCCTAGGGTGCAACCATAATGAAGATTGAATCCTTCGATGAAGGAAGTGGTGAGAAAGGAGGTGGTGAAACTCTTAGATGCGGGGATTATCTATCCTATTTCCGACAGTCCATGGGTGAGCCCGGTACAAGTGGTTCCGAAGGAGGGAGGTATCACGGTAGTAAGGAATGAGAGTAACGAATTGATACCAACTAGGGACGGTGACGGAGGAGAGTGTGCATTGATTACGAAAATTGAATGAGGCGACAAGGAAGGATCATTTTCCCTACCTTTCATTGATCGGATGTTGGAGAGGTTGGCGGGGACATGCCTATTCTGTTTCCTAGATGGATATTCAGGATACAACCAGATTGCCATTGCTCTTGAGGATCAAGAGAAAATGACCTTTACTTGCCCCTATGGCACCTTTGTTTACCGAATGATGCCTTTTGGGTTATGCAATGCACCAGCAACATTTCAGAGATGCATGATGTCAATCTTTGGAGACATGGTGGAACGGTTCATAGAAGTCTTCATGGATGACTTCTCAGTTTTTGGTTCGTCTTTTGATAGTTGTCTAACTAATCTTTCTCTTGTTTTGCAACGATGTAAGGAGACGAAACTGGTGCTCAATTGGAAGAAGTGTCATTTCATGGTCCAGGAGGGAATAGTGCTCGGTCATAGGATTTCAAAGGACGGAATAGAAGTTGATCGAGCAAAGACAGAAGTGATAGAGAAGCTGCCACCACCATCAAATGTCAAAGCAGTCCGAAGTTTCATGGGGCATGCGGGGTTTTACAGACAATTCATCAAGGATTTTTCTAAGATTTCTAAACCCTTTTGCAATTTATTGAATAAAGATGTTGTGTTTGATTTTAATGATGAATGCATGCATGCCTTTCTAACTCTTAAAAAATTATTAGTATCTACACCTATTATTGCAGTTCCCGATTGGGGACTGTCATTTGAATTAATGTGTGATGCTAGTGATTTTGCTTTAGGGGTAGTGTTAGGACATCGGAAGAACAAAGTGTTGCATGTAATTCAATATGCTAGTAAAACACTAACTGATGCACAATTGAATTACACCACCACTAAAAAAGAATTGTTGGCTGTAGTTTTTGCTTTTGACAAGTTTCGTTCATATTTGTTAGGTGCAAAGGTGATCATTTACACGGACCATTTGGCACTCAGGCACTTATTGGCAAAGCAAGAAGCGAAACCTTGGCTCATAAGATGGATCCTATTGCTTCAAGAGTTTGAGTTGGAAATTCGTGATAAGAAGGGGTGGGTCAGAAAATATGGTGGTAGATCACTTGTCAAGAATTGAGAGACCACTTCAGGGAAATGTGGAGGAAATCCCAATTAGAGAAACCTTTCCGGATGCGAAGTTGATGAGAGTGGATGAAGCACCATGGTATGCAGATTTTGCAAATTATTTGTCATCAAAGGTGCTCCCAAGTGGTATGATGTTCCAACAAAAGAGAAAATTCTTCTCAGATTTGAAGTACTACTTTTGGGAAGAGCCATTTTTATACAGAGACTTTGCCTACCAAGTGATACGGAGATATGTCCCGGAGGAGGAGATAAGAAGCATTCTACGGCATTGTCACGAGAGGGAAGTAGGTGGCCATTTTGGAGGAACTAGGACAGCAGCCAAGGTTCTACAATCGGGGTTTTATTGGCCAACCCTCTTTAAGGATTCTTTTCGGATGATTCAGGAGTGCGACCAGTGTCAACGGAGTGGTAATATTTCAAAAAGAGATGAGATGCCGTTGAACAAATCCTGGTGGTTGAGCTTTTTGATGTGTGGGGGATTGATTTCATGGGTCCCTTCCCAAATTCTTTTGGGAATACATATATCTTGGTAACGGTGGATTACGTGTCGGGGAAGTGGGTAGAAGCAGTTGCATTGCCGACTAATGATGCTAGGGTAGGGATTAAGTTTGTGAGAAAGCATATTTTCTCAAGGTTTGGGGTACCACGGGCAATTATTAGTGATGGAGGTTCCCACTTTTGCAATAGGCAATTGGATGCACTATTGGGTAAGTATGGAGTGACATATAGAGTTGCAACACCGTACCATCCACAAACGAGCGGGCAAGTGGAATTGTCTAATAGAGAGCTTAAAGGCATTTTAGAAAAGACAGTGAATGCGTCTAGGAAGGATTGGTCACGGAAATTGGATGATGCATTATGGGCCTAACGAATTGCATTTAAGAATCCAATTGGTATGTCCCCATTTAGAATGGTTTATGGGAAAGCATGTCACTTATCGGTGGAACTCGAGCATAAAGCATACTGGGCAGTCAAGCAGCTAAATATAGATTTAAGAGCTACTGGGGAGGAAAGGATGCTGACTTTGAACGAACTCGATGAGTTCCGTCTCGAAGCATATGAAAATGCTCGAATTTACAAGGAGAAGACAAAAAGGTGGCATGACAAGCATATCAGGAAGAAGGATTTTGAGGTGGGGCAAAAAGTGCTGTTGTTCAATTCTAGACTTAGGCTATTCCCCGGAAAACTTAAGTCTAGATGGTCTGGACCATTCACGATTACAAGAATTCACTCATCCAGAGCAGTAGAAGTTACACATGAAGAAAATGGTACTTTTACAGTCAATGGACAGAGATTGAAGCCATACATTGATGGGGTGATGAGTTACAAATCCCATCCCTCTGACTTGACATTAGACTTGAAAAATTGAGAGAGTCGAGCTTATCGACTATAAACAAGCGTTTCTTGGGAGGCAACCCAAGTGTTTTAATTTTTGTTCTTCTATATATTTTTTTTTTTCAAGTGTGTTTGAATGTGTTTGATTCTTTTTAACTTGTGTGTTTTTGGGTGTTTTAGGTGAAGTTTTCAACTAATGCAAGGAAAGAAAATGCTCCAGACTTCGCCGGGGAGAAGAAGTATTCTTCGCCGCAAGCAACATTGTTGTAATAATAAGTTTTGAAAAGTCCCAGACTTATTTGTGGAAGATTGTTCTTGCCGGGCGGGCAAGCAACTGAAAACATGTAGGCGGCCTCTGTATTTTATCGCCCTAGCAAAGAATTTTTCTTTGCCGCGGTGAAGCAAGTTGGACGAAATTCCTCTAAGGCTATTTCGTTGCGGCAAAGATTTTTACCTCACCTGTAAACGATTAGCCATCAAGTAATTTTCACCCGCGATGTATTTTTTCTTCGGCGGTGGACTCCCGGGGTTTCAAATTAGGGTTCTATGAATGAAGAACTTCACCACGGCGAAGCTTGTTCTTCGCCGCTGTGAAGACTGTTTTCTATATCCTTTGCCTTCCAAGTGTTGTCCCAACCAAAGTTTTCACTCCTTAACCCTCCTAAACACCAAAACAACTCATTTCAACAACAAATTTTTCTGAATTTTCACGAAAATCTCAGGTTCAAGAAATTTGGGGCTTTTCAATCTGGGCTGATTCTGGGTAAATTGGTGGCTAATAATCCTTCGTATTGGTAAGATCTCAAGTTCCCTAAACTCATTTTCGCACAATTTCAAGTTTTAAGTTGTAGATCTGAAAAATTAATTATTGGTTGAGTTGCGAATTTTTGGGTGATTGTGAGTTCGATTTTGTTGAGGAAGGGTTGATTGTGCATGTTGTAATATTGAGGAGTGTGGGTGTTGAGTTTTGGAGTGTGTTGTTGAATTTGGAGAAATCATAGTTTGGGGGTCTGATTGCGAATTTTTGGAAGTATCTTCAATTTTCTTTTTCAGGTTTGAATTGATTGTTGTAGGGAACCTAGGCTTGAATTTTTGGGTTGCGCTGTGAGTTGAATTATAGAAAATGGCACCCAAAGTTAAGGTTTCATGCAAGGGAAAAGGAAAGAAAGTGGATAGCCGCTTTGTGAATGAAGAGGCCCAGAAAAGATATCAAGGGGCTATCTAAAGAAGAGATAAAGGCTTTATTCCTGAGCGCGGATTGACCGCAAGTCAAGCATTGGAGTGGAGTCGAGGGAGACAATGGGAACTATTTATGAGTGCTCTTGCACAACCGGCTATAGAGCCGCTAGTGAGGGAGTTTTATGCCAATCTCGGATTGTGAAGAGGGTACTGCATTTGTGAGAGGGATTGATGTGCCGTTTACAGAAAATGTGATCAATGAGTTTTATAACCTACCTAGGTTTGATCAGGATGAGTACGGAAGGTTTAGGGGGACACAGTTTCAGGATAGTATCATTCTTCCAGTCATTGCAAAACCCCGGATGCAACTTGTGAGTGTCGAAGAAACAAAAGAAGACCATTAAGGGAGGCTTCTTTGTACAGGATGGTACTTTGTGGCAATATTTTGTTAGTGCGAGGTTGATCCCAGCACTATATACGATAACTTACGAGAAGGCATTATTGCTTTATGCTATTGCCACGGAAAGAAAGTATAAATGTGGGACGAATTATCTTTAACAACATTCATCATGCCTGAAAACCAGGGGCGATCAAGTTATTCTTTCCCACGTCTCATTCTGACCTTGTGCATTAGTGGAGCCAAGTTGGAAGGTGATGAGCAACATATTCATGCTTTGCCCCATATCCTCCCCGATTGATTATTTTTCATAAGCATCTTGACGTCGGGAGGCCTGAGCAACCAAGGCGGGAGGGGAACAAAAGCCGAGAGAACCACACAAGGCCTGTCACATCCTCAAGCTCGGGAACCTACGAAGGAGATGATATAGCGGAGATGATGGGTATGATGAAAGCGTATGGAAAAAGCGTTAGGGAATGGTTGGTGGAAAGGCAGACCCAGGATGATGTATGAGATGCGAGAAAAGTAGCTTTAACAAGCTCCAACGTTGACACTTGAGGGATTCCAATGGGCCGACTAGGATTAGATGAGTGGATGGGGCTTAAAGTCGGAAGAGGAAGATGTTAGGAAACGACCCGGTTGCGCAGCGGAAAATAAAAAAAAATTACAACCATGGATCGCTCCTTAGAACCCAAAAATCAGGGCATAGAAAATTACAGTTTATATTTTATAAGAATCAGTAGAAAAAATAAATCCAAAGGTTTAGATTCATACCCACGTTGGAGGGCTCCACAATATTGTCTGCGACGTGTTTGCTCGATCCAAGTATAGGGGATCGGGAACCATGAGGAGTCCCACACGAAGACAATCAACAAGAACCAAGGAGGGATTTGCTAGATCCTCCTTGGCCTTAGAAAAATCAAGAAAAGAAAACAAAAGTGTTTGTTTTTCAATGGAGCGATAAAAAGTGGCGTGGGAGAGTTTTTGGTTGGAGGTTTTTCTTTTCAAAATTAAAGAATGAATAAAATAACACACACATTTCTTTTTCAACTAAAACCTTTTCTTTTATAGTTGTTATTTTAGTTGCCCTATTCCCATATGGAATGGGCTTGAGCTCCAACCCAAACACCCCAAATTTGCCAAACACTCCTAATTAGATATTTTTAATTTAATTCATCATTATTTCAATTAAAATCAATTAATATATATTTAATATATATATTAACATTTAACAATAATGATAATTTATTTAAATATATGCGAACATATGTTTTAAACGAATTTCACTTATTTAATTTTTTTTAACAAATTAAATAAAGGGCTACGACCTCAAGCAAATTTAATTGCATTGTGAAATTACCAAAATATTACCCTTTCTCCCAAAAAAGCACAGCTTCTTTCTTCCCTGAGTCTTAAATTATCTTCTATGTGTGTGACCTATAGGCTCCTCATCATACCCGGTAGTGTATAGTATCGCGATTAACACCAATTAATCGTCTCACTTATACTGAGACCAAGATTGGCCCCTAGCAAGGCAGCATGGCCAGGCCCGACCGTGGGAATTCGGATTGAGCCAAAGTAGCCCCCTACCGTCAGGCGATATGGTTACCGTACAATCGATCCCTTTCATCATAGTTATCTTGCGAGCGAAGGCATAGAAATAGTGTCAACCTTCGGTTACTCCTCGATATTGTATATTAGGGGGTTTACGGACCAATGACCCGTATTATAATCTGGATAGAAGCAACACTCAATCCCACTGTGGGCCGATTTTAGTGTCATTGCCATATCTTGAATTGCGCGATGAATAACTTCTCCCGTGCAGGAGTAGCGAATCCTCTGTCAATCCACCATAGTCTTGATACACTCCCTGATATAGCCAATCACCATCATGCGACGCTACGAATAGAAGCTGCGTTAGGCTAGTGTCAAAGCCGCACCTCCCGGTGCACAAGGCCCGCTCCGGTGATCTCAAGTCTAAGGATCACATGCACCACCATTCGTTAGAGGATTTGTTCCATAGACACTAGGGTTACCATCCATATGGAATCCTACGTGGTGGGTCGGATCCAGGTGAACTTGCTGGCGGTATATCCACCTCTGACAAGCACCCGTGTATTGCACGAGTTGTCACCAAACAACCTTGACAGTGAGATCAGTCGCTGCTTCGGGGAGGTCGTTCAACACTATGATAGCCTTACCGTATGATACTGTGCCCTTACTTGGAGGAATAATACTAGGGAGACTTCTGAACGTTTCTAGAATGGCCACCATATGTGCTCATAGGGGTTCTCACTATCAAGATTTGAAACACTTGATACCCCCTCCGTCACGGTTCTACCATTCTAGGGACATATATCAATACATATTGCAATAATAATGATTTACGCGATATAGAATAAAAATGCCTTTCATTATTGATTAATGAACATTATTACAAAGAGTCAATTCTATAATAATTGATTGGCTCTAGGGGTATCTCTCTAACAATCTCCCACTTGCACCCTTATAGCATCATTCATGTATTTAATACCAAATGATTTCCAAGTGCCTTTTCATGCTTCTACTTGCGATAGAGGCTTTGTCGGTGGATCTGCGAGATTGTCGTTCCGAATATGCACTTTAATAATCTGGGCATGTCTTTCCTCTCAACTATCTCTCTGATGAGATGGAATGAAATGCCCAGTATGTGTACTTGGACGATGAGACCGTGGTTCCCCTTAGCTTGAGCAATTGCTCATTGTTGTCACAATAGATATCTATAGGATCAACAATCGTAGGGAACCACACTTAAGGTTAAGTTCTGTGGCGAACTTAATCCGGAGCTGGGCCTCCTTGGCCGCGTCGATAATGCAATATACTCGCCTCCATTGCAGATGCCTTTACAGTGCTTTGCTTGGAGCTCTTCCGCTCCATTGCAGGCGGATTGAGACAAAAATCACAAACCCCTGATTGCGATCGATAATCGTCTTTGTCGGTTTGGAAACTAAGCATCTTGTATCCTCTTAACGGTGAGCTCATCTTCCCTCCATAAACCAAGAACATATCCTTAGTCCTCTTCAAGTACTTAAGAATATTCTTAAGAGCCCATCCAAAGGTGGAACGGCTTCACTTTGGATCCGATTGATATCTACTACAAGTGCTCAAAGCACATGAGACATCAATCGAGTACATACTTTGGCATACATGATGGATCCAATTGGTGATGCATATGGGATCCTCTTCATCCTATCTCTCTCATCTTGTGTTTTAGGACACAATTCCTTAGATAGATAAACACCATGTGACATTGGAAGAAATCCTTTCTTGGATTCTTCCATATTGAATCGTTTGATACTTTGTCAATATATGCACTCGACTTAGGCCAAGCAACCTACGTGATCTATCACGATAGATCTTTATACCAAGGATGTGGTGCTTCCCTAAGTCTTTCATGGACACTTGGATAACAAAATTTTTACCCATGCAAGTTCGGGGTATATCATTCCCGATCGAAGTATGTCATCGACATACAACACTAGGAATGCTCTGGCTTGGCTCCCCACTCACTTTCTTGTAAACACAAGGCTCATCTTCATTTTTTGATGAAACCAAGAATTCTTTTACGGCCTCATCAAAAGCAGAATGTTCCGGCCTCCTTGAAGCTTGCTTGAGTCCATAAATGGATCTCGCAGCTTGCATACCTTATTAGCTTGACTATCAAGAAGCGAAACCATCGGGTTGTGTCATATACACATCCTCCTCAAGGTTTCCGTTCGGGAAAGCGATTGACATCCATTTGCCAAATCTCATAGTCATGATATGCAGCAATTGCAAGCATAATCCGAATGGATTTAATCATGGAACAACCCCGTTGAAAAGGTTTCTTCATAGTCAATGCCATGAATTTGTTTGAAACCTTGGCAACCAGCCGTGCTTTGTAAGTATGCACGTTGCCATCCATGTCAGTCTTCTTCTTGAAGACCCATTTTTACACCTATGGGTTTTATCCTTCAGGTGGTTCCACCGAGACCACACTTGGTTCCTCGGTACATGGAGTCCATTCTCGAGTTTCATGGCTTGAAGCCATTTAACGGAATACGGATCCGGGATATAGCGTCTTCGTAGGTTACGGTTCATCGTCCTTGGTAGACTAGTACGTCACCATGTTGAGTCACGAGATAACCGTATCTCTCGGGAGCTCATGGCATACTCTCCCGCATCTACGTAACTCCCCGTGCTACTTGAGGTGGTTCACTTTGATCCACAATTTGTGGAGTAACTCCTCATGATGCTCAACCACTCCCTCGTGTACATCATCCCGCTCCTTCGCCTAGTATATCTTGTGGTTCTAGAACTTCATCGAGTTCTACTTTTCTCCCACTAGTACTTCTTAGAAAATGTTCCTTTTCTAGGAAGACACCAAATCAAGCAAACAAAAGATTTTGCGCTTCTTACCCGGGGTGGTAGAAATGGTATCCTTTGGTCTCCTTTGGATACCAAGGCAAATATACATTTCACGGGAGGTAAAAGGGCCCAGACCCTTGTTCGAAGTCAATTTCTTAACATAAGCTAGCAACCCCAAATCCTTAGATAAGACGGAAGTTGGGCTTTGCCCGCTTCATAGCTCATATGGGAGTCTTATCTACTTTGATCTTTGTGACACTATGGTTTAAAGCGTGAGTCACTGAGGTCCTCTACAGGGCATAACCCGAGAACGTGCATGCAGGGTAAATCACTAAAACTCATCATGGACCTAACCATGTCCAAGTAAGGATTCTATTCCTCCTTTCGACACTCCATTGTGTTGGGGTGTATAAGGAGGGGTGAGTTGTGATACTATCCCACATTCCTTTAGGTACTCGAAAACCCCGAGCTTAAGTATTCACCTCCTCGATCCGACCAAAGAGCTTTAATACTTTTGCCCGGAACATATTACGTCTTCATTCCCTGAATTCCTTGAATTTATCAAAAGGCTTGATTTATGTCTCATAAGGTAGACATAACCATATCTCTTGAAATCATCGGTAAATGTGATGAAGTATGAATATCCACCTACGCTTTAAGCTTGTTAGTGGACCACATACATCACTATGGATAGATGCCCTACTTGATTCGTGCTCCTTTCACTTTATCTGTGAAAGGAGACTTGGTCATCTTGCTAAAGGCATGACTCGCATACCTCAAATGTGGAAGTCAAAAGGGGCCAAAACTCCATCCCTTTGAAGTTTTGCAATGCGAGTCTTATTAACATGACACAATCTACAATGCCGAGATATGTTTGGTTTTGATCGCTTATGTTTAGCTTTCTTGGTTTCAATATTGAGAATATCTTTATTGTTTAAATCAAGAACATATAATCCATTATATAACCTTGCAATTCCAAATAGAATACCATTCAAACTAAAGGACAACAATCCATTAGATATCTCAAAATGATACCCCATATTATCCTTTTTAAAATGAATATTTCGAAATAATATTTCTAGAAATAGAAGGTACGTGATAATAGTTATGTAGTTCCAACAATAAGCCCGTAGGCAAAGATAAACAATAAGTCCCTACAAACTAATGCAGGCCCACATGTGCTCCATTTCCAACTCGTAGGTCCACCTCTCCCCTTAGCGAGCACTCTACTCTGCCTTAGTCCCCCTCACATCCCAAGACAAATGAGTACCACATCTTGTGTCCATGACCCAAGATGTTGAGGGAGAGAAGTTAATCTCAATCATTGATATGAATTTCTACAAACTCAATTCATATACTACCCTAAAACAACCACTTTTAACTCAACCTAGGCTAAGTTTTCTTTCAAGTCCTTATGACCATTCGGTTATCACCCTTCATGCACTTTCACAACCATCAAATGATTAAAATTAACTCCTTTCAACAAGCTCCAGACATTCACTAAATCATTTATGTTCAAATGCACAACAAATGGGATCATACACACCATGCACACAAAATTCGGAAAAAATGAGTTTACTTGAAACTAAAGGAATACAACTTACCTAAGAGATGACCAAGGACTCAATCAAGTTTCAAAGGAAGCTCCACCAGCTTGAAAGATACTCCACCACCAAGTTTGGCCGAACTTGGGTAAAGGAAACAAGAGAAAACTCTTTCTCAAGACAAGTCACCTATTCATTCCATATTCAAGTCCCTTTACAAAATGATCAAGTGGCCTTTATATAGGCTTTACAAAAATTAGGGATTTACCCTAGCAAATATTACACAAAGAAAAACATTAAAATATTACATTCAAATACATAAACAAAAGTCCACCACACATGCTCAAATTAAGCCATAACCATTTAATGATCAAGTGGGCAACTTTTCCCTAATTTAAGGACCCTTGTCCTTAACAACAATTTTTAGGGTTTTGCCTCCAAAATTTGAATCAAATGACACCCAAAACTTGGGCTTGGGCCAATGAAACTTGCTCCCACTTCTTGTACACGTTTTAGGTTACACAATTGGGCTTGAGCCGTGCCTTGGAACCTTAAGACCTCTTGGACAATTTTTGTGAACTTCCTTGAGTGTTTGGGATGCTTGGGCCGAATGTTGATCTTCATGTTGTCCTTGAGTCTTCAATGAAATCCCTAGCAATTGTGATTGGCATGATGGGTTAGGATTCTCATCAATCATGAAAGTACCTGAAGTCGTAGCCTCTGACTTCTTATTGCTTGCGAGGAAAGCCTTGGTGTTTCCTCCGGGTGGCCAAAGCTGCCACAAAAAGAAGCAGACTACCTTGCCCTTTCCTATGCCACTCTCAGGACCAAGAGCAACCTGTCCTTTAGGCTTAGGATTGGGCTTGTTTGACCTTAGCCTTACCCTTGCCGTTACCCTTTGCTTTACTGGCAGCAACCGGTTAAAGAAACAAAGGGCTTGGACTTTTTCAAGTCCTGCTCTGCAGTCCTCAGCATGTTCAGAAGTTTTGACAGGGTTTTCTCCATCGTGTTCATATTGAAATTCATTATGAACGGAGCATATGAGTCAGGCAAGGATTGCAGAATTAAATCCATTTGTAATTCTACATCCAAGCCACATCCCAAAGTCTTAAGCCTCTCTATATGCTCGATCATCTTGAGCACATGAGGACCAACTTGGGCACCCTCGGCCGATTTCGACTCCCCAAACAAGGTTTGCTACACCTTGTACCTCTCATGTCGAGCATTTGTTTCATAAAGCTCCTTAAGGTGTAGAATTATGGAAGAAGCATCCATATTCTCATGCTTTTTGCAAGATAGGTGTCATCGATGCTAACATCAAGCATTGTACGCTATCAAAGATCATCAAGGAACTTTTGATAAGTATCCTTAACTTCCCGAGTGGCATCGAGGATCGGCTCAGCCATGTATGGCTTTTCAAGGATATACAATTTCTTTTCGACTTAAGTATAATCCAAAGATTACGATACGGGAGGTCGAAAGAAATTGGATCCATCCAACCCTGTTTTCTTTTTTCGATTATCGGTCGCAGTTCATAATGCTCATTTTCGGTGAATCTACAATTGCGTAAAAGATAAAGTTATTATAAAGTTCATTATTATTTAATATGGTCTTTTTATTAAACGATGCTCCCTTTATTTTACTCAAGCCAATAGCCCTCACTATTAACTCGGGAAAGCCCGTGGCTTTCCCTGGGACTGAGATCCCATCCTCGCCCATTTCAAACCTTCGCTTGGCGAACAAGCCAAAATGAGTTAATTAGGTAGGCCAACAAACTTAATCCACACCAATTGATAGCTCCCACTATCAACCTCAAATGTGAAAAAGCCAACAAGCCAATCACACAATCTAATGGCTCCAACCATTGTCCTCAAGTGTGATTCTCAAGATCGAGAGTGGACACTACATGTCACCACGTACACATAATATGTGTACCGCTTTCTACTTCGCCATGACACGTTTATCAACCTTCGCTTTGGCGAACAAGCAAAACCGGGTCATTTTAAGTTCCACCCATCACCATTAAGGAAAACTCCATGAATTTTAACCTCCCACCCGGGTAGAAGTGTACCTTTCGCTTTGGCGAACAAGGTTTCGACGAACAGTGGTTTGATTAAAACCATGGTGATGGAAGGCATTCGTGACTTAATATACTTAGTTGCGGGGTTTGTTATTTAATGTCTCATCAGATTATTATCTTTGTTAGAATGACATTGTTTGGCATGTTATTCAACATTCAACCTTAGCATGCATTCTAAGCAAAATATTAAATGTGCCGGGTACATGGCCCCAACTAAAAACCGATCCTCCGAGCCTAGAGGAATCGTGGGTCACCTAGGGGGTCCCTGTAATAAACATCTTGAGTCTTCAAGTATGGTGGCCCACGTTCCCTTTGCTTTGACTCCAAGTACATTACAAAAACATCATTCTAAATTTACAATAAAATTAATATTAAACTAATTTTACATCAACGAATTAGAAACCTCGATTTACATTCGAGGGGAATGAGATGAGAAAAGAATGTACATCAAGAAGAGGAGAGAAGACAGGACACGCAGGCCCTATTTAAAATATTACAGCCATACATACCCAAAATAATTTAAAACATTCACCCTTAGGTCTAAGGCTCATGTACCGGGCACCATGCAATATACAAACAAGTACAAAGCATACATTTCAAAAACAATCAATTTTTGAATTGGGTGGGTTAATTAATTAATTACCCTCTTAAATGTGCAGAATGTACATTGGCTTTATAGGTTATTAAAAAGCGCAGATTAGTCCCTTTACGTAAAAATACGAATTGGGGAAAGCTACACTGCCTTCCGGGCCGGCGGAGGACTTACGTATGCACTTCCCTCTACATACTTGCCGCCGGCGAGGATTTACATTAGGTCTAGCCGCCACAGACTTCGCCGGGCGAAGGTTTTAGCTTCACCCGCGGCGAGACTTCCACGAGGCACTTCCGCCGGCCCTTGCGCTTTTTACGCTTTTTGTGTATAAACACGAATCCAAATCAAATCAAATCAAATGCACATACGTTCAACCAGGATATTAACCAACCAATATAACATTCATCAACACATTATTAAACCAGTTTATCATTTTAATTATTCATTCAACGGTGGATTGTGATTTTTCAGATTTAACAAAAATCAGGGTTTTTCATGGTGCGATTCATCAAGGCAAAGATGTTATCAACAAACACATGTAATCAACCATTCAATAACCGTAAATCTAGTACCCTAGGCTCACTACCACCCTTTGTTAGGAAACGACCCATGCACAGAAAATAAAAAAAATTATAACCATGGATCGTTCCTTAGAACCCAAAAATCAGGGCATAGAAAATTAGCCTTTATATTTTATAAGAATCTGCAAAAAAATAAATCCAAAGGTTTAGATTCATACCCACGTTGGAGGCTCCACCGGAACCTATTGTCTCCTGAAGGCGTGTTTGCTACCGATCCAAGTATAGGATCGAACCGTAGAGGTCCACACGAAGACAATCAACAAGAACCAAGGAGGCATTTGCTAGATCCTCCTTGGCCTTAAGAAATCAAGAAGAAAACAAAAGTGTTTGTTTTTTAATGGAACAAAGAAAAGTGGCGTGGGAGAAAAAGTTTTTTTGGGCGGAGGTTTTTCTTTTCAAAAATTAAAGAATGAATAAAATAACACACATTTCTTTTTCAACTAAAACCTTTTCTTTTATAGTTGTTATTTTAGTTTCTTTTTCAACTAAAACCTTTTCTTTTATAGTTGTTATTTTAGTTGCCCTATTCCCATATGGAATGGGCTTGAGCTCCAACCCAAACGCCCCAAATTTGCCAAACACTCCCAATTAGATATTTTAATTTAATTCATCATTATTTCAATTAAAATCAATTAATATATATTTAATATATATATTAACATTTAACAATAATGATAATTTATTTAAATATATGCGAACATATGTTTAAATGGAATTTCACTTATTTAATTTTTTTTTTTTAACAAATTAAATAAAGGCTACGACCT
Source organism: Pistacia integerrima (assembly GCA_026225825.1). Classification (NCBI taxonomy): domain Eukaryota; kingdom Viridiplantae; phylum Streptophyta; class Magnoliopsida; order Sapindales; family Anacardiaceae; genus Pistacia; species Pistacia integerrima. Next base: position 27,493,975 of record CM047749.1, read on the forward strand.
CAGCAAATTTAATTGCCACCCGTGAAATTACCAAAATACCCTTTCGCCCAAAAAGATGAAAACGCCCTTCTTTCTTCATGAGTCTTAAATTATCTTCTATGTGTGTGACCTATAGGCTCCTCATCATACCGGTAGTGTATAGTATCGCGATTAACACCAATTAATCGTCTCACTTATACACGAGACCAAGATTGGCCCCTAGCAAGGCATCATGGCCACCCGATAGTTCGGATTGAACAAAGTAAGCTACCCCATTTTTTGTCAAGCGATATGGTTACCGTACAATTCCCGATCCTTTCATCATAACGTATCTCGGCGAGCGAAGGCATAGAAATAGTGTCAACCTTCGGTTACTCTCGATATTGTATATTCGGCCCTCGGACCAATGACCCGTATTATAATCCTGGATAGAGCAACAACTCAATCCCACCGTGGCCACGTTTTAGTGTCATTGCCATATACCGAATTGCGCCGTGAGATAACTTCTCCCATACCTCGGGAGTGACGAATCCTCCTGTCAATCCACCATAGTCTTGATACACTCCTTGATATAGCCAATCACCACCGTGGACAACTTTTGAATAGAACCTGTGTTAGGCTAGTGTCAAATCGTACTAATCGGTGGCACAAGGCGCCCTTGGTGATCTCAAGTCTAAGGATCACATGCACCACCATTCGTTAGAGGATTTGTTCCATAGACACTGGGGTTACCATCCATATGGAATCCTCGGTGGGTCTCCCAGTTGAACTTGCCGCGGTATATCCGCCTACAACAAGCACCCATGTGTTGCACCAGGTTGTCACCAAACAACCTTGACAAGTGAGATCGATCCGCTTTCAACAGTGGTCGTTCAACACTATGATAGGGCCTTACCGTATTATCTCGTGCCCTTACTTCGTAATAATACCGGGGCTACGGACGCTTAGAATGACCACCATATGTGCTCATAAGGTTCTCACTATCAAGATTTGAAACACTTGATACCCTCGGGTCCACGGCTTCTACCATTCTAAGGACATATATCAATACATATTGCAATAATAATGATTTACGCGATATAGAATAAAATGCCTTTCATTATTGATTAATGAACATTATTACAAAAAGTCAATTCTACAATAATTGATTGGCTCTAGGGCATCTACTCTAACTGAAGAAGGGGAAGAAGAGGAAGACGAGGGAGGCAAAGAATTGAGGCAAGAACACCCTGCTTTTATTTTTCTCTATTTTTATTTGTTTTTAGTTGATTTTGTTTTTTTCATTTTAAACATTAAACTTGGTTTATATTTTGTTTTGGGTTGTGGTAGTTGTTTTAGTTATTTCATTTTCTTGTAATTTGTAGTTTGTGCAAGGACAAGATTCGATTGTAATACTTTCATATTAGTCTGTAAATTTTTCTAACCTAGTGGACACCACAGTTTCAATTGTTTTGACAGATGTTGGGTGATGAAAAGGTCACAGATCGGGTGTGCATTGTGGATCGAAACTTCACAGATTAATCAAGGAACTATCTCGTACCTTTGTTATTTTTGTTTTTTTTCTATTCCTAATTTATGCGTAATGGGACATTGGGGACAATGTCATCTTTTGTTTAGGGGTAGGAAAAATATAAATTTTTTTATTTTGTTTATTTTACTTTGATTTGATTGTTTTGCCAATGATGAATTGTATAATCAATGATGCGAATTGGATTGTTTCATTTTTATTGTTGAGAAATGTTAAGCATTGCTTCAAGTTTAGGTTTATTATGGGGGAAATTTTGATTGAGGTTTTTTGAGTGGTTCAACCACCATTTTCATGTTTTTTGGCATGCTTAGATTCATTTTATGTACTTAGGTAAAACTTTGATAATGTTGGTGGACTCTAGAACCTAGTAGAGAAGTGCTTGAGGCGAAATTCTAGGATTAGACATGGTTGAAGAGATGATTTAGGCATACTTTTTGGAACGTTTGAGCCTTTCTAGCCGACCCAGAAATGAAATTGTCCCTAGTCACCCATTTGAGCCGTATGAATCATTATTGCTTTATTTTTCTTAGCTAACCAAAAATTGTTCGATCCTTGTACCCTAAACACTCTGTTGTACCCTTAGGAGAATTCGATCCTAATGCAAACACAAAGAAAGGGAAGAGTTAAAATGCGAATTAATAAAAGAATAGTTTGGGGGTGGGGGAGTGGAGAAGGGCAATAAAAACAAAAGAGGTAGTTCACCTCAATTCAATTGATTTGTTATTAATTTAAAAAAAAAAAAATATTTCTTTTGCCAAGTTTAAGGGTATCTCAGCTGGAAACTAGTAACCGCCTTAAAAGCGCCCCTTAAGCGGGTACTTGGCGACCTTTGGTTTAACAACGCCATGTACACCTTAGATGCACTTCTCGGCCGCTCATATATGGTATCAGAAATAAGAAAGATACAAGTTTGAGGGGTGTAAATTAGTGGACACGTTGATGGGTGGTTGAGAAGAAGTGGAGTTCGATTTGATTTGAGTGTTTGCATGAGGAAAACCGAGTTCTCTTACTTTGTATTTCCTATCCTTTTTCTAGGAACCCACTTCCCGGAGCCTAGCGTACAAAGCTTTATAAAGACCTACTGATTCTTATCTTTGTCTAGTCCTCATTAGTGGAGAGTAGTTCGATATTTAGGCTTATGGAGTGGCCTTACCAATTTGATAAACTTTGCATTCCCTGCATAAAATAATCCGGGAAGTCAGAAGGTGGATTGAAGTGGGGATTACCTACTCGGGGGACCAATTGAGAAAGAAAGTCGATGCAACTTATAACTTCTTGGAGTGTTAAACATCTTTCTATTAATAATTTTGCAACAACTTTTGAGATTGGTATAAATTTCTAGGCGTTGTTTTATGAGTGGGGAGTCTTTTTGTTTCTCTTATTTAATTTTTGTCATTCACTGTTTTGCGTTTTTGAACGTTTGTGTTTTTATTTTTTTTCTTGTTTTGTACCTGATGCTTGGGGACGAGCATGTCCTTAGTTTGGGGATGTTTGATAATCCGAGGATTATGCTAGTTTATATAAGCTTTTAGGCCGGATTTTAGATACTTCTTAGTCTATTTTTGCCCTGGAATTGCTACTTAATTCCTTACATTTTGTGTTTCGGGAGGTTAAAATGGAAATTTTGAGTGAATAAAGGCGATTTGGAGGGTTTTGGACCTCCGGGGAAGCAAGCGGAGGGCATTCACGGAATTTTAGAATTCTTCGGGAAGTTTCATCGCGCGAAGGTTCTTCTTGCAAGTGGCAAAATGGGGCGATGCGTGCCAGAATTCAAGGTTCCTTGTGCCGCGGCGCGAATCCTTCTTGCAGTTTGCGAAGTCTAAACGTACTCCACTTTTTGTAAAAGCGCTTACAGTTCATTTTTTAGCTAAGTTGTAAGATTTTGGTGGAAGTATAAAAGAAATACTTAGTCTTTTTGTTTGAGCGTCGTGAGAGATAGAACGAGTTTTTACATTTTCTTAAAGATTCATTTTTTTGAGTGATTTTGGATTAACAAAGGGGTGTGAAGATTCGAGGTGAAATCGGTGGATTCATCAATTGGGAAGATTCTTTTCTTTTCTCTTGTGTCCATGATGTTGAACTTAGAATTTTTTTCATTTCTTTTTTAATTGTTTTATTGATTTAGCCATGAACTAACCTATTTTGTTTTGGGTTAGGGTTTTGATGTAGTTCCCGGATTCTAATGGGTTGAGAGTTGATGATTATTAATTTCCCATATGATTTTGCTTTGATTGTGTGATTATTACGTATTTATTGTTTGTATGTGATGAACATGATGAGATTGAGAGATAATTCATGTTAAGCTTCTTGGTTAATCACCATTGTATTATTGGATGCTAGAGATAGATTCAAGGGAACCAATGAAATCAATCTAGGATTCTTTGTTGTTAATGAGCTTAGATTTATTAACTTTCAATTTGTTTGGGAAAAGGGTGCGGAAGGTTAATAAGGAAGAGTAGGAAAACATAGCCACGAGAAGGTATGTTGGACACCTTTAGAGATTCCGATTTATAATCAATGCATGTGACTATGATTTTAGTTTAATTCTTTTAAAGTTTAACCCATAGAGTCCGAATGAAGTCAAAACCCTACCCGTTTATGCCGAATTGATTTTATCTCGTTTTTAAATCTTGCTTTCATAGTTTAATTTTATTTTAGTAAAATTTTGTTTTAGTTATAGTTTAAATTACTCCCTTAAATCCAAAAGAATTCGATTACTTCAACTAGAAAACGGTAGTAAACTTAGTGCTTAGCAACAATCCTCATGGGAATGATACTCACTCATCACTCTATTACTTGTGCGACTAGTATACTTGCTACATATTGCATGTTGTAGGAAACACGCATGACTGGTGCAGCAGGTTGCCAATCAATTGGGGGCAAGGACCTCTAACCCCAAAAATAGCCAACTGATTGAGATGATAAGGATACTAGTTGTATAGATGGTGCAACATAAAGTGGCTGAGTTGAGGCACAAGCAGTAGGGCAACCAAAACCTTGATTAGCTACCCACCAGGCAAAATAATTCTACTGGTGACCAATTTGGCTCGTTAGTAGCAGAGCGACCATCACCCTTAGAGGTGGAAAATGTGGCCTGACTCGACCCCACCTGTAGTGGGCTAAGGCAAATTACGGGTTAGTCCTAACTCGACTTGCCTCTTTATTTAAAAGGGTCAGCCTGGCCCGACCCGATAACTCTAATGATAATCCTAGGATTATACTATTTTATATTTGATTTTTGTAGGATTTTCGAATACTTCTAATGATTTTATGCCTGAATTGTTACTTAATTCTTCACATTTTATGTTTCAGGCCAAAACGTGTAGTTTGATCAAAACAAAGCAATAATGAGTTTAAGGATCCAGAATCGAGCGCATTTTAGATGATCGGGGAAATTCTGATGTTGATTGAAAGCACCCTTGGAGCTTGTTCAGATTGGAAATCAAGGAGATCAAAGATTCAAGTGAAAAAGCTGGAGAAGGGCAGTTCCATAAATTCAACAAAGAATATCAGAATTTCACTGTGACAAGAAATCCTCTGGAACTACGGACCAACTACTTTCAAGTAGATTCCGCGGCAAGATGTTTTCCTTGCTGCAGCAAAAACTAGAAATTTTTGTTTTTTATTTTTTTTTCTTTTATAAAAACAAGACATTTTTGTTTAAGGTAGTTTGTCCTAGGGTTTTTGGCTACTATTTAAACAAGAGTTAGCCCATTTTTGAGAGGAGGTCGACATTTTAGGAAATAGGGAGAGGAAAAGGAGATTGGAAGAATTTGTTGTTAGAGTAGCTGCACTAGAGTCAATCAATTATTGTGGAATTGACTCTTTGTAATAATGTTCATTGATTTATAAAAGGCATTATATTCTATATGTTAGGAAGCGATCCATTCAGGCAACGGAAAACAAAAAAAACAATAATAAGTATCGTTCCATAGAACCAAGATCAGGGTACAATTTAACGTTATACCAAATAAGAATGCAGAAAATTAATCTAGGGAAGTTTAAGAAATCATACGCACGTTGGGAGGCTCCTCCGGAAGTTGTCTCTGAATGTATTTTGCTACCGACCAAGTGTAGGATCAGAACCGCGTAGTCCACGAAGACAATCACAAGGAACTAAGAAGGGATTTGCTAGATCCCTCTTGTAATTAAGAAAACAAGAAGAAATGAAGAGTATTTTGATTTTCAATCAAAAACAAGTCTGGCATGGGAGAGAGGAAAAGGGGCTATGTGTTTTTCTCCTTTACAATGAAAATGAGTTGAATGAATTCGCACTCTTTTACAAATAGCCTTTTTCTTTTATATTTAAATTTAATGGCCCTATTCCCATATGGAATAGGCTTGGGCTCCAACCCAAACACCCCTTGTTTCTAAACACTCTTAATTAGATATTTATTTTAATTCATCATTATCTCAATTAAAATCAATTAATATATATTTAATATATATATATATATATTAACATTTAACAATAATGATAATTTATTTAAATATATGCTAACACATATTTAAATGTAATTTCATTTATTTAATTTTTCTAACAAATTAAATAGCTTTAACCCCGAAACCCTTCCGCAAATTTAATTGGGGCCCCTTAATATACATACTTTTAGCCCAAAGATGAAAACACCCTCTTCTTTCCTGCCTTTTCCTTTTAAATTATCTTTTCTATGTGTGTGACCCATAGCTTTCTCATTATACCGTAGTGTAATATTCAACGATTAACACCAAGTTGGTCGTTCCTCACTATACATAAGGGACAAGAATTGCCTAAGGCAAGGCATTCTGCCACGATAGGTTCCGATTCGGAACAAATTAGGCTAAGCGTCAGGGCGATAAATTGGTACGTACAATCGATCCTTTTCATCATACGTATTCTCGCGAGGGCCGGAAGGCATAGAAATAAGCCGGTCAATTCTTCGTACTCTCGATATTTATTATTCGGTTCTAGACCAATGGCCTGTAATATAAAGTGATAGAGCAGCCACTTCCATCCTGTGGCCAACCATTTAGTGTCATTGCCATTTCTGGAATGTTAAGTGGAGATAACTTCTCCGTGGGCCCAGGAGTGATGAATCCTCTGTTCCTATCCACCATAGTCTTGATACACTTCTTGATGCGGGCATCACCACCGTATTGATAGCTTAGTGTTCCCAAACCCTAACGGAAACAATCCGGTGGCACAAGGCTCCAGTTTGAATCCTCCAGTCCTTTACCGATCACATGCCACCACATCGTAGAAAGATTTGGTTCCATAGACACTTTGGGCGTACATTCCATATGGAATCTATGGTGGTGTCGATCAGGTTTGGAACTTCTTACGATATATCGCCCTTTAACCCAACAGCACCATGGTGTGCACTAGTGTCAACAAACAACCTTTGACAAGTGATCGATCATGCTCGCGAGTCGTTTCAACACTAATGATAGCCTTTACGTATTATCCTGGCTTTGCCCACTTCAGAATATTGCCTTGCTACACACGTTCTAGAATGGCAACATAGGGTGCCTCCATGAGGTTTTCTTTTCATTATCAAGATTTGAAACACTGATACCCCTCGTCTGAATTCTGCTATTCTAGACATATATCAATACATATTGCCATAATAATGATTTACGATATAGAATAAAATTCCTTTATTGATCAATGAACATTATTACAAAGAGTCATTTCCCTACATAATTGGATTGCTCTAGGCATCTACTCTAACACTATATCGTGCAAATCATATTGATATGTATGATATATGTCCTTAGAATGTAGAACCATGATGAAGGTAATCAGTTGTTCAAATCTGATAGTGAGAACCCTATGTTCACATGTGTGCCATTCTAGGAAATATCCAGTAGCCCCAGTATTATTCCCGGGACCAATGACAGATAATATAGTAACTATCATAGTGTTGAATGACCACCTGTTGAAAGGTAGTGCTGACACTCTTGGTCAAGGTTGTTTGCCACCACAGTGGCGGGCACATGGTTTGCCCTTTGTTGTTATGCAAGTTCACTGAGCGACCACCAAAGGATTCCATATAGATGGTAACCCTAGTGTCTATAGAATAAATCCTCTGGCGAATGGTGGTGCATGTGATCCTTAGACTTGAGATCACCGAGTGCCTTGTGCACCGATTGGGAAATGTAGTTTGGACATTAGCCTAACGTAGTCCTATTTAGAGCTATCAATGCGTGTGATTAGCTGCATCGAGGAGTGTATCAAGACTATAGTGAATTCCATAGCGATTCATCACTATCGGGAGTGAAGAATTATATGCGCAATTCAATAAATGGCAATGACACTAAATATATGGACCAAATGGGAAATTTGGGATTTAGTTGTTACCCGGGAATCTAATTTATTTATCGATCATTGGTCTATGGCTGAACACAAACATATCGAGGATAACCGAGGTTGACACTTTTCTATACCTCGAGTTTCTTTCGATGAGATAACATATGATGAAATGATTTGATTGCCAAGTAACAATATTGTGATAGTAGCCTGTTATTGAATCCGGAATCTAGCGGGTAGCCATGATGCCATGCTAAAGGGCCATTCTGGTTAACGGGTTGTGGTGTGAGCGATGATTGGTGTCAATGTAATACCTTACTCACTATCAATATATGAGGAGCCTACGGGTCACACCAACCTTTAGAAGCGGGTTAAGAATGGTAAACTTTGGAAGGGCATATTTCGTCCTTTTAGATGAAAGGGCACGTTAGTAATTTTGCTGTGTAATTAAATTTACTGAGGTTGTAGCCTTTGTCCAATTTTATGAGTAATTTAGCAAAATTGAATTTAATTATTGAAGTTAATATTATTTAATTAAACCTTAAATAATTAAACAGGGACCTATGTGTTATTCCACCTAAGTTTGGGTTGTAGCTAAACTTTGGGGGTGGGATGGATATTTTTCTTTTCTATATAAAGAAAGCAAAAAGGTACGTTTTGAGTGAATTCCATCATTTGGCAGTGAGTGACATTTTGAGAGAAAAGTTTCTCTCTTTCTCTCTTCACTCTTCCTTCCTAAATACCCTCCTATTTTAGCAAAACAAATCTTTAGTCTTTGTCGCACTGTCTTCGATGTTGATGACTTGAGTTCGATTCTATTCTTGGATCGGTAGCTTAATTGTGCTCAGAGATATTGACAAAGCCTCCAAACGCTGGTATAATCTAATCCTTGTTTGGATCTACGTTATTTCAATTTAAGCATGTAATATATATATATATCAGACCTTGATCTTGGCGAAATCAAAGTAATCGATGGGCAATAATTTTTTTTTCCACTACCTTTGCTCATCGATTTATTTACAGTGGTATCAGAGCCTAGTGTCTTGATTGTATATATTTTAACAGTATTTTTTACTGATTAATTGAATTGATTGCTGGATATTGCATGTTTGGTTTACTGATTTGTTAATATTGCTTAAATTGATTAATACATGTGTTGGATTTGTTGAGGGATTCGCATTGGATCATTTTTGTAATACGTGCATGAACAATATTCTAGAAACTGCGATTTGCGCCATGGCGCAGTTATTATGCATTGTGGCGTGGAGTTTCGTAGCTTGAATACGGGTAGTGCGCGGCTGGGTAAAAGCCTTCGCGTATTGTAGGAAAATGTCAGCGCAGTGGGGAGGCGTTTAGGCCGCGGGTGAAATAAAAACTTTGCCTGAACGTGATTAGATTACGTAATCGCACAATCATGTGATTTGAGCCGCGGTGAAATAAAACTTTGCTATAGTGCAAAGTTGTTGTAGAATCACGCAACACATGTTTGGGAAAGGGTCACGACATAATAAAACTACTCCGCAGCATGATTACGACGATGTAGTGCACCAAATTGTAAGATTGTGTGATTGTGTCGCAGCGTAAGAGGAATACGCCATGGCGTGAATGTGTCGTCAAAGCGCGAGTTGTTGGTTTTATGCTACGTCGAAATAAAACTTCTCCATGGCACAAATCTATTCCTATTGCGCGCCGTTGCGTGATAAAACCATGCTATGGTGTGAATGATGTTGTAGCATTTTTATGTTGGATCGATTCATAATTCTGCAAATTCAAGAAGGTAATTTTTATAAATCAACCCGCCCAATTCAAAATTGATTGTTTTGAATGTATGCAATAATTCTTGTTTCCGGTACATGAGCCTTGTGTTAGAGTAGATGCCCTAGAGCCAATCAATTATTGTAGAATTGACTCTTTGTAATAATGTTCATTAATCAATAAAAGGCTTTTTATTCTTATATCGCGTAAAACCATTATTATTGCAATATGTATTGATATATGTCCTTAGAATGGTAGAGCCGTGACCCGAGGGTATCAAGTGTTTCAAATCTTGATAGTGAGAACCCTATGAGCACATATGGGGGAAGGGGGCCATTCTAGAAAGCGGTCAGTAGCCCCGAATGTTATTCGAACTAAGGGAAGGGCACGATGGTCTGAATAAGGCTATCATAGTTGTTGAAGGCGAACCACCCAAAGCCCGGCCCGGTGGCCTTGATCTCACTTGTCAAGGTTGTTTGGTGACAACCACAGGGGTGCAACACATGGGTGTTTGGTTGTAGGCGATTACCACAACAAGTTCCATGGAGTGACCCACCGAGAGGATTCCATATGGATGGTAACCCGTGTCTATGGAACAAATCCTCTAACGAATGGTGGTGCATGTGATCCTTGAGCTTGAGATCACCGAGTTTTGCCTGTGGCGGCCGTTGGTGTAGGGGGTTTGGACACTAGCCTAACGCGTTTTTCTTTTTCTGTGTCCAATACGTGGTGATTGGTGCATCAAGGAAATGTATCAAGACTATGGTGGGATTGACGAGAGGATTTATCACTCCCAAGTAGGAGAAAGTTATCCTCACGGCGCCAATTCGGAAGTATATGGCAATGACACTAAAAGCGTGGGCCACGTGGGATTGAGTTGTTGCTTTCTACATCCAATTTATAATACGTCATTGGTCCAAAAGCCGAATAAATAATATCGAGTAACCGGAAGGTTGACACTATTTCTATGCCTTCGTCCTAAAATCCGAGATAACGTATGATGAAAGGGATCGAATTGCACGGTTAACCATATCGTTGTCAGTAGCTACTTTCTGAATCTGAATCCTATCGGGGTGGCCATGATGCTGCTAGGGCCAATCTTTGTCTATGTATTAGTGAGCGATTAATTGGTGTTAATCAATACCTGTACCAACTACCCGATATGATGAGGAGCCCTAAGGGTCACACACATAGAAGACAATTTAAGATGCAAAAGAAGAAAGAAGCGGTCCGGTTCCTTTTAAAAGGTGAAAGGTATTTTGGTAATTTCACGATGCAAATTAAATTTGCCTGAGGATCGTTTAGGGGCTTTTATTTAAATTTTGTTAGAAAAATTAAATAAGTGAAATTACGTTTAAATGTGTGTTAGCACATATTTAAATATATTATCATTATTGTTAAATGTTAATATATATTTAAATATATATATTAATTGATTTTTAATTGAGATAATGATGGAAATTAAAAATAAATCAAATTGGGAGTGTTTGGCAACATGGGGCGTTTGGGTTGGAGCCCAAGCCTATTCCGTATGGGATTAGGGGCAAATTGTTTTTAAGTATAAAAGGATTTTTCTTGAAAACCAATACACTTTGCTTTGAAACCCCCAATTTTTGCCTCTCCATGCCCGTAACACCATTGCCTAAAATCAATTCAATTGATTTTGACTTTCTTTCTTTTATTCTTGAAGCCAAAGAGGATCTAGCAAATCCCTCTTTGGTTCTTTTTAAGATTGTCTTCGTGTGGACTACGCGAGGTTCGATCCTACACTTGATCGGTAGCAAAAGCGTCGCGACAAATTTGGAGGAGCCTTCAAGCGGTGCGTTTGTTTCTCTTGGCTCATGTTGTAAATTTATGCAAGATTTTATTTAATATAAATTGTTAAAATCATACCTTGATCTTGGCTCATGTAAAGGGCGATCCCGATATATTAATTTTTCGTTTCCGCTGCGTATTCGGGACCGTTTACTAACACCTTGGACCTATGGTGAATGTTTTAAAGTATTTTTGGGTATGTATGATTGTAATTTTTAATATAGGGCCTGCTGCCCTGCCTTTCTCCTATCTTCTCGATGTACATTCTCTTCTCATCTCATTCCCCTCGAATGTAAATCGAGGTTTCTAAATTTATTGATGTAAAATTATTGTATAATTAAATCTCATTGTAAATTTAGTTTGATGTATTTTATAATGTACTTGAAGACGAAACAAGGACGAGGCAATCATACTTGAAGGCTCAAGATATTTATTACAAGACCCCTAGGTGACCCATTGATTCCTCCAGGCTCAAGGAAATTGATTTTAGTTGGGCCATGTACTGGCACGTTTATATTTTTGCCTAGAATGTTTGATAACATACCAAACAATGTCATTCTAACAAAGATAATAAAACTGGTGAGACGTGAAATAAAAACCCTCAAATAAAGTATATTAAGTCATGTGTAAGCCTTCCATCACCATGGTTTTAATCCAAACCAACTGTCATCGGGAAGCGTGGTGCCCCGCCCCCGCGAAAGGTACACTTTTTCTAGTGGGAAGTTAGAGTTCATTAGAGTTTTCCTCAACGGTACTGATGGGTCAACTTAAAATGATGTGTTTTGCTTATTCGCCAAAGCGAAGGTTGATAAGCAGGTCATAGGCATAGTAGAAAAGTACACATATTGTGTGTACGTGGCGACATGTAGGTGTCCCACTTCCTGCGATATTGAGAATCACACTTGAGGACAATGGTGACACCGTTGGATTGTGTGATTGGTTTGTTGGCTTGTTTCACATTTGAGGTTGATAATGGGAACTATCAACTGGTGTCGATTAAGTTTGTTGGCCTACCTAATCAACCCATTTTGGCTTGTTCAACAAAGTGATGGTTTGAAATGGGCTAGATGAGATCTCAGTCCACTAGGAAAGCCAACGGGCTTTCCCGAGTTAATAGTGAGGACTATTGACTTGAGGAAAATAGTGGGAGTGTTTTAAATAAAGACAATATTAAACAATAATGAACATTATAATGACTTTTACTTTTCTACAATTGTAGATTCACCAAAATAAGCATTATGAACCTGTGATCGATAATCGGAGAAAGAGTACAGGCTTGATGGATCCAATTTCTCAGACTGGTATCGAAATCTTTAGATTATACTAAAGTCTAAAAAGAAATTGTATATCCTTGATAAGCCCTATATGGCTGAGCCTGATCCTGATCCTGATGCCACTCAGGAAATAAAAGATTCTTATCAAAAGTTCCTTGAAGATGCTGATGGTGTACAATGCCTCATTTTAGCATCGATGACACTTGAGCTACAAAAGCAGCATGAGAATATGGATGCTACTACCATTATTCTGCACCTCAAGGAGCTTTTCGAAGGAAATGCTTGACATGAGAGGTATAAGGTGTCAAGTGCATTGTTTAGGAGTCGCATGACTGAGGGAGCCCAAGCTGGCCCTCATGTGCTCAAAATGATCGAGTGCATGGAGAGGCTTGAGACTTTGGGTTTTGGGCTGGATGTAGATTACAAGTGGATTTAATTCGGCAATCCCTACCTGATTCTTTTGCACCGTTCATAATGAACTTCAACATGAACACAATGGTGAAATCTGTAAGGGATTGATCTCGAAAAGGCAGCGGAAAAAACACAAATTAAAACAAAAATCAATCACTTTCTATGCCAAGATCCAGTATAGATCAAATTGCTTACTTTGAAAGTTAATAAAGCGAAAGAAAATATGTACAATAAAATCATAGTAAATAATCCATACAAGGATTAGGAAGGCAAAGATTACAACGTTGAGGATTCGCCTTCAATGCCCCTTTTGATTTAGCTTGTCGATTCAAGAAGAGAATCGCACAAAGCGTCGGGTCACTGAAGAAAATCGCAAAACCTACTATAGTTTTGCTAGAGCTAATAGAAGGCCTCAAGAATCAAGTGAATCAAATAAAGAAATTCTTTGATTCTCACACTATGAAAAACGTGAAAGAGAGAAGAAAAGGTGGCTAGGGTTTTCTTTCAATCAATGAATGAAATTTTTTTTTTTTTTTTTTTTTTTTTTTTTTTTTTTTTTTAAGTTTCAACCCTTTATATAGTGTCACTTAATTAAAAACACTAATCCAAATAGAATAGCCATGGACTCTAAGTTAATCCATCCTTGCAACCAAACACACCCTTTATGGTATTTAATTTTAATTGGATTATTAATATAATTAAAATCAATTAATATAAATTAACATTTAACTATTATAATAATCCATTTAAATATATGCGCACATATATTTAAATATATTCTTCACTAATTTTAATCTTAATATTAAATTAAATACGATAAAACCTCGGTAAATTTAAATGCACTATGAGATTACTAAAATACTCTTTCATCCTAAAGCCGAAAATACCCTTTCACAAAAATTCTTAAATTATCTTCTAGTGTGGGGTGACATAGGCCTCCTATCTATATCGGGCAAAGTGAAAGTAGTATCATGATTAACACTAATTAATCGTTTCCCTTTCCCACTACTCACATACCGATTGGACCTAGGGCCCGAAGGCATCATGGCCACCCAAAGATAGATTGATTCACAAAAATAGCTACCCTTTGTCAATGATATGGTTACCGTTGCAATCCAATCATTTCTTACGTAAAGGGTTATCTCATCAAGATTGAGGTACCAAAATCGTTTCAACCTCGTTATCCTTGATATCTTTGTATTGATCTGGACCAATAAGGCCTAGGATATAAATTGATTGAGCAACAACTCAATCCCACTGTGTCAGATTTAGTGTCATTGTTCATCTGAAGTACCAGTGAGATAACCTCCTCCGTACCAAGAGTGATTTGGAATTCTTTGTCAATCCACCATAGTCTTGATACACTTCTCCAATGTAACCAATCACCTTACCGTATTGATAGCTCTAAATAAGAACTTACGTTAGGCTAGGTGTCAAACTACACCAATTGGTGCACAAGGCGGCCGGTGATCTAAAGTTCTAAGGATCACATGTGCGACCATCCATTAGGAGGATTTATTCCATAGACACTAGGGTTACCATCCATATGGAATCCTTAACGGTGAATTGCGTCCCATTTGAACTTGCCTCTAGGCAAGCACCCATCGTTGCACGGGTTGTCGACAAACAAATCTTGACAAGTGACATTAGTCACTACCTTTCAAGCGGAAAGGTTCCGGTTCCAACACTATGATAGCCTTATTCTTATTATCTATGTTCCTTAGTCGGAGATATCTTGCCTACGGACGTTTCTAAATTGCCACTTATATGTGATCATAGGTTCTCCCCTATTAAGAATTGAAACACTTGATACCCCTCGTCATGGGTTCTACCATCCTAAGGACATATATCATTACATACATGATATATACAAGAATGTAAGCCCACTTGCGTACGTACCCTTAAGATTTGTTGTTTTGCTTAAATGTTTATTGGATTCAAAGCTTTTAATTGAGTTTGTGTGCTTAGTTGGTTTGAGTGTTTGCCTTGAAAGGGTTGGTTGAGATTTGAGGAATTTTAGATTTTGCAATCTTGACCTAGGGCGAAGAATTGGTTTTAGTAAGGCGGTGTGAGGCTCTGTTTCTTTCTTCGCCGGGCGACGGAGTTTCTTTTTCGCCGCGGCGGCAGGACCGACCTAACGGGGTGTATTAAGAGTTCTTAGATATTTTTTCATAAGGGTTAAATGACCTTTCTACCCCTTAATTAAAGGCGAAAAGGTTTTGGGGAGGGGGTAAAATGTAAGGAAATTTCATTGGAGAATGGGTTAGTAATGGGGTTTGTGAGTGTAATGAATCAAAGGATATAGATGGAATTTTCAAAAAGAAGATCAAGGGCAAAGTTGGGAAGTGTTGATTTTTCTCATGAACTAAAAAGGGCTAAGTGTAATAAACCCTTCATTTCATTCTTCTCCACCGCCATATCCATTCTCTCAAATTCTCTCCCATTTTGCTTTCAATTGTTCCAAGATTTCTAAGGGATTTAAGAGAGCTTTTGAGGTAATTTTTTGAGTAGAAATATCATCTAAAGCATCCTAAGGTAAGGATTCTTCTTTAGATGTGAGTTTTGCTTATAGTTATATTGAAAGTCTTATATGGTTGTTGTTGGCTATTGTTGTTGTTGTTTTGGGAGTTGTAGAGAAGAACAAGACAACAAGAAGGGAAAGTTTTTGCTAGAAGAAGTCCACTTTTTTCACAAAGGTAATAAATTCAACCAAGTTGAGATTTGAATAAAGTTTTGAGTAGAAATTGAGTAGATATATATGCATGTATGAGTTTGTATTATGCTTGTTGATTTAATTGAATTGAGATGAGTATTCATGTTGAATTGTTGGAAGTATTTCCTTTATGAAGAAGTTGTTAAGATTTTATGATGTTGAGTGAGTTTTGATTGAAGTTGAAGAAAGATTTGGAGTAAACTTTATAGAAGTGTTTTCCCTTTGTGAGGGATTTAGAGGTGTATGGGAGGGAGTTTTTCTCCCATTTTTGGATGATTAAAAAAGAAGAGAAAAGTTATTGCTAAAGTAGAGCTTTATAAAAGGCACATAAGTTGTATGGATGAAAATGCTCAAGAGAATCATGAGTAAGAAAGTAGAAGCCTTAATTTTTGCTACATGGCATAATTGGGCATCCTCATAAGTGCATTAATGAGCATGAGTCATCCATATGTATTAAATATGCATTAATTATGCATTAGAGAAGAGTAGAAGAAATTGAGTTTGAGCTACTCTAAGAATAGAAGAAAGAAAGAGAAATTGAGCACTAGAGAACAAAGAGTAAAAGTTTGGCTTAATCAAAAGAAAGAAATATAAAGTAGGTTGTGGTGATTGGGGAACTGTGAGGTAAAAGGGTAGAAGTATTCCCGCATGTCGCCGCAGTTGAGAGCGGCATGAGTATAAGAGAGAGAAGTTGTTGTAGGCCCTGGAGAGTGCATGCGGATGAGGGCTATACCCAAGTACCCGGAGATATAGTTTATATACTCACATGGCCAAAGGTTACCGAATCCATGCATAAGAAGTCCGATAGCTAGAATGAGTACAAGTCACGTAGGGAGTGAGAGTGAGTCCCGGCCGTTGCCTCCGGTCAGGATGGGGCCGTGACTTACTAAAGAGAGTTAGTAGAAAAGAGTTACGAGAAAGAGAAAATAGAAAGATTATAAAAAGAGAGAGTAAATGAGAATTGTAAGGAAAAAAGAATCGAGAGAGTTACGGGGATAGATGAAGTAGGAGGGATTTACTTGCGGAGCCTTAGTTGGTGCTCACCCCGATGTTTTCTATGTTTTTTGCGGGACCTAAGTGAGGACACAATCCGGGATAGGCGTCGGGCAAGCGGAAGGGGAAATGGCTACCTTGTCCACCACCCCGCTTTTGATATTTTTGTACATGATATAGCTTTTGTATAAAGGAATGTATATGTTTTAATAAAAGAAAATTTTGGGCCCAACTTTTTATGCTATTTTACATGTATTTTACTATGCATATTTTATGAGAATAACGAGTAGAAAAGGGGCAGTCGTTACATTTTTGGTATCGGGAGGGCAAGGGGAGGGGAGATTTTGGGATTTGACAAAGGTGTACCATTCTCGTCGGCCTACGATGTTCGGAGCGGTTGTGTAAGTTAATTCTTTCCTTACGTGAGTTGTCCCCTTGAATTGATTAGTTATGGTTGTTTTGTAGATGAGACGTAGTAACAGGAGGAAAGGTAAGGGTGTGATGAATGAGGGAGAATCCTCTAACCCACCGGAACAAACTACCCCTACCCTTGATGAGACAAGGATTCTAACTATTACAGAAACGGTATTAGCGATCGAGCTGGGGAAGGCAAAACCCCTGTGAGGTCCGCCCAGCAAGACAAGACGAGAAGGGTGGGTACCTCGAGATAGTGTGAGTCGAAGGCGATCCAGATTCAAGGGCTTGCAAATCAAAGCATCAAGCCTGTCCGAGTTTAGGGGTACTAGGGACCCGATAGAGGCAAAAGAGTGGTTTGAGTCCAGTAGGCGGACGGCGGAACACTTTTTCCCATGAATGATAGAGAGAGGATCAGATGTCAGGTTTCCTATTTCGGGGAGATGCCCGGAATTTGGTGGGAACTAATGGAGGGAGACTCATGACATGGCCTCTAACTGACTTTTGGGAAGAATTCGGAGATTATTTGAGGCCAAGTGCCGAAGCAGAAGATCGAGTTGGGCATGAGAAAGTCCAAGAGTTCATTAATTTGAAACAAAGGGTCTAAAGTACGGTGAAGGAGTATTGTAAGATTCAACCCCTCCCCTTGCTCACCTTTGCACCCGAATGTGGTATACTCCGATGTTAAGGAGAGTGTTTAAGAGGCAAAATGTAAATGTTACTTTTGTTGCCGTCAAGGCGGGCATCGGAAGATGGATTGTAAAGCTTCTTCTCGCCTTCTCTTCCACCCACGTGCTTCCGGCCTTTGCAAGAGGTAATCCTGCGAGTTTTCTTTTACGGTTTTTGGAGCGGAAGGTGAAGCCGAGGCGATCCGTCAGTATTGCGGGTGGATTATTATTCCATCTGCTTTTTATATGCTTTAATTGATTAGGGGCTACCATTCTTTTGTATCATATAGGGATGATAGAGATTAGGTTTGAAACCTATTAGAGTGAGTCAACCTATTAAGATTGAGGTTACCCATGATGGGGTGAGTGTGTTGACTCGGAGATGTTGTTAGGAAGGAGTACGTAGGTGATCCATGGTCGAGAGTTAGCGAGTTGATTTAATAGTCTTTTGACATGCCCAACTTTGATGTGATTTTTGGGCATGGATTTCCCTAGAGGGGAATATGGAGTAAAGATTGATTGTTCGAAGGAAGAAAGCGAGATTCAATCTCGATAATGGAGATAAATTTAGTTTTGGAGAGGGCCATCCATTTGAGTATGTTGATTATTAGTATGAAGGCTAGAAAAGATGTTGAGGGAGGAAAGGTTGTTGGATTTATTGCCCATGTAAGGTGCAGTGGTGATGTTCCACGCCAGGGAATTTGAGAAGGTGCCGATAGTTCGAGAATTTTCAGGATGTGTTTTCGGAAGACTTACCAGGTTTGCCACCGGAAAGAGAGGTTGAGTTTAGTATTGAACTAGCACCGGAACATCACCAATATCTAAAGCCCCTTACCAGAATGGCCCCGTGAAAGCCTTGGGGAATTAAAGAAGCAACTCCAAAGAGCTTTTTAGATAAAAGGTTTTATTCGGTCCAAGGTCATTCTCCCCCTCAAGGGAGCTCCAATCTTGTTTGTAAAGAAGAAGGATGGATCACTACGGATGTGTATTGGATTAACAGAGGCCCTTTGAATAAAGTGGCAGGTGAAGAATAAGTACCCGCTACCTAGAATCGCGATTTGTTTGATCGAGTTGAAGGAAGCGGGCAGTTTCTTCTCCAAAATTGATGTGAGGCGAGGGTATCACCGGTAAAAGTGGCCAGGCGGAGGATATAGCTAAGAGTGCCTTTCGTACAGGTATGGGCATTATGAGTTTGGTAAAGTGATGCCGTTTGGCACGACAAATGCCCCGCGGTTTTATGGATTTGATGAAGGCGGGATATTCCATGGATTGGCTTAGATGAAAGGTTTATAGTGGGTGTTCATTGATGATATTTTGGTTTATTCCAAATCAAGAAAAGAAGAGCATGAGGAACATTTGATACTCTTGGGCCTACTTAGGCCGGGTGAGAAAAGCGGGTTGTATGCAAAATTTTCTAAGTATGAGTTTTTGACCTTTCGACCAAGTAATATTTACGGGCCATACGGGTGTCTTTAAGGAAGGGATTTGGTAAGATCCAGAAAAGTAAAGGTGAGCAATCCTTGGAGTGGCGAGGCCGAAAGACAAGGTAAAAAGAGATTAGAAGTTTCTTAGGCCTTGCAGGTTATTACCGATGTTTTGTTGAAGGGTTTGCCCAGTTGGCGGAAACCATTAACAACTCTTACTAAAGCAGAAGACTTCATTTTTTGTATAATTGGTCGAAGGCTGTGAGAATGTTTCTAGAATGTAAAGAAGAGGTTAACAACGCTCCAAAGTTGTTAGTGTTACCACGGAGGAGTGGGTAGATTATGAACATTTATACATATGCCTCTTTTGCAAGGACTTAGGGAGGGAGGTTGTTAATGCGGTTAGGGTAGGGTAATAAGCATATGCCTCCTCGGGCAATTGGAAAGAGTATGAGACAAGATACCCTACGTATGATTTAGAGTTGCGTAAGTGGTCTTTGCCTTAAAGATTTGGAGGCATTACCTTTATGGTACAAAGAGTAACATATACCGATCATAAGAGTTTAAAGTACTTCTTACTTTCGAAGGAGAGTTGGGAATATGAGGCGAGAAAAAGATGGTTAAGAAAGTGGTTAAGGATTATGAATGTGAGAATCAAGTACCAAGCCGGGAAAAGCCAATGTAGTAGCCGGGATGCCTTGAGTAGAAAAGCCTTTATTTATCCCGGGCCTCCACCTAAAGCGAAAGAACTAATAAAAGAGTTGTGGTAGAGAAAGCGGATCAAGTTGATTCCAGGGAAGGATTGCCGGGAGTTAGAGATTCAAAGTCTTTACATTACCGGAGGAAGGGTGGGAAAAAGAAAAAGCAAGTGGTTGATGAGTGGTGTTAGGAGATTAGTGCGCGAATGCTTGAGGGCAAGACAACGAGTTTCACTTAGTTGATGGTGTCCTCTATTTCGGAATCCCGGTTGTGTATTCCTCAAAGAACAAATGAGTTGAGGCGAGAGAATTCCCTATGGGAGGGCTCATGACACATAGTACACTACTCCATCCTAGAGCAACTAAAATGTATCAAGATGTAAAGAAAGGCTCCTGTGGAGGTCCAGTATGAAGAGAGATATTGCGGAATTTGTAGCTAAATGTCCGACTTGTCAACAAAGTGAGCCGGAGAACACCAAAAAGCCATCCGGGTTGGCTTTCAGCCGTTTAGTATTCCGAGAATGGAAATGGGAGAGCATTTCCGATGGATTTTATCACAGGTTCCTCGAGTACGGAGAGGTTATAATGCTTAAATGGGTGATTGTGGATAAGATTAACTAAAGTCAGCCCATTTTCTTCCAAGTTTAAAGGGAGTACCGCGGGATCGTAGCCTCAGATCTACATGAAAGAGATAGTCGGGAAAGGGTTACATGGTGTGCCCAAGATTATAATGTTAGCGAGATTGAGAATTTGTCTCGGGCTTTTACGGACTAGTTTACGGAGAAAAATTTGGGTACTCGGTTGGCATTGATCTGCCTTATCATCCTTAGACGGATGGCCAAAGGCCGAGAGCAATTAGGTGGCTTGAGGATATGTTGAGAGCCCGTTGTTTGATTATAGAATGTCATGGTATGAAATGTTACCGTTGGTGGAATTTGCTTACAATAATAGTTATCGGTCCTACGATTAAGATGGCGCCTTACGAGGCTTTGTATGGTTTAGGACGATGCAAGGTCTCCATTTGCATTTGGGATGAGATAGGTGAAAAGGGATGAGTTGAGTACCGCTCTTGGGCCAGGAGACGACCTTCCCCCAGAAAATGATAGAGGATGTAAGATTAATCAGGAAAAAGAATGAAAGCAAGCTCAAAATCGGCGAAAAGGGAAAAGTTATGCCGATTTGAGAAAAAGAGGTTGAATTTCAAGTGGGTGATTAGGTGTTTTTGAGGAGTTTCCCCTTACAAGCCAAGTGATGCGCTTCGGGAACAAAGGGAAGTTAAGCACCAAGATTCATAGGTCCATTTGAGATATTGCAATGGAGTGGGTAAAGTTGCCTCTGATTGGCACTTCCACCTAATAATGTCGGGAGTTTCTATTTGGGAAATAAACACGTGGGCTCGGTCTACGGACCCAAACCACTCTTTTGCTTATCTTGGATCCAAGTAGTACCCTTAAACTACCGAGGGTTGATGTTGCCTGGAAAGACCGTAAATTGGCTCGAACTACATTGCAATGCTTGGGGAGGTATCGATTGTCCTCTTTTCGACATTGTGGCTGGTGGTACCTGTCGGTGGGGTTTCAACTCTCCCTTGGGTTTACGCCATGACTTGCTGTATAATTTCCCGAATTCTAGCTTTCGGTTCCCAAGGGAGGGCGTAGACTATAAGGTTGGGTTAGAAGGTTCTCCTTCATTCACCACACCCATTACCACGTTTTCGGTAACTAAGCCTCATCTACAAAATAATCACACCAATCAACTCGAAAGAAACCAATCGTAAGGAAAGAATTAACCCTCACAAGGTCGGTTTTAGGACGTCGTGGCGGATGAGAATAAGTACTTTGTTCCATTCCCAAAATCTTGGCTACGATACCAAAAATGTAACAAGCTGTAAACTTTACTACAATGCATGCATAATAATAATAGAAAATGGGCCCAAAACTTTTCTTTTTATTATAAGTGATAAGTCCTTTATACACAAAAGGGCATTATTTACAAAATGCCATTTAAAAAGGCAAAAACGAGGAAAAAGCAAGTGTTAGCTATTGCTCCCCTCCCCGGCCTTGTCGACGCCCTCCATGTATCATCGACTAGTTCCCTGCATCCCATAAAGGAAAAGAAGCGGAGGTGAGCACAAAAATAATGCTCGTTAAGTAAACCCTACATCTATCTATCCCCAGTTATGTAAAATCTCTTAATTCTTTCCTCACACTTTCTTTATTGCTTTCTATTAAAGCGTCATGGCCTCGTCTTAATGATGCGGCCGGATGGCGTTCACCAGCAAAGCACCATCGCGCTCTTCATTTGGACAAGCCGGGTGGAGTTCATAAAACAGCACCGACCCAGCTCTTGGCGTGACTCAGTGGGGATCACGGAAGACACCTTACCCGGTTTTGTAACTATCGGGCGGAGACCACAAAAGCACCCACCCGTGCCTCATGACTTTCCCGGGTGGGTGATCACAAAGCATCAATCGTTCCTAATAAGCGTAAGGGTTGATGATCACAAAAGCATCAACCCATTTTCTAATAACTATCCGGGTGATGATCACAAAGTATCAACCCATTTCTAATAAGCCGTCGGTTGATGATCACAAAGCATCAACCCATTTCTAATAAGGCGTAGGTTTGATGATCACAAAGCATCAACCCATTTCAATATCTCTTCTCATTCATTCTACTCTAGCACTTTTCATTCTCTCTACACTTAGAGTAAGTTGCATTCTACAGTTCTCTACTCATAGAGCAAGTTGCCTACACAAAGTTTTCTACCCTTTCTTAAGTCATTTCTCAATGCACAATTAATGCATATGGATGGTTCATCTCCACTAATGCACTTATGAAATGCCAACATGCAATGTTTGCAAGAATTAAGGTTACTACTCATACTCAAACCTCTATTAGGCATTTCCATCAAACAACTCAAGTGCATAATAAAACTCTACTATAACAATGATTCTATGTCTTTCTCTAACCATCCAAAATCGGAAAAGAAAACTCCCTCACATAGCCATAATTCCCTGGCCAAAGAATAACACTTCCAAAAAGGATTTCTCAATATCCTTCAATTCCATCTCAAACTACCTTTCCAACCCACGTCTCATTTCTCATAATGTAAATGTATGAACAATCACAAAGCAATAATAATCTCCATTTGAGATTCAATAACATAGCATATAACATGTATACAACATTCATTATATAAGTGCTATTAAAACCCTAATCAAGAAAAATTTCTCAAATCTCCACTTGGGTTGGGATTTACTTACCTTGTAATTTGGAGAGATCTCACTAGCACTTCTTTTCTTCTTGGTTTGCTGACTTTTCTCTACCTTTAAAACAATTCAACCAAAAAGACCTCAATATTCAAATATACACAAAAATCTCACAAAACTTCACATCCAAAGCAAGAATCCTTACCTTAGGATGCTAAGATTGATTTTCTACCCCAAATCACTCCAAAAGCCCTCTAAAAGTCCCTTAACAAAATGAAAGAGAAATTGAGAGGAAGTGAGAAAGGGAGAGTGGCGGTGGAGAAGAAGAATGAAGGGGTTTGCAATGACTTAATTCCTTTTAAAACAATTTATACACAAGCATTTCCATTTTGCCCTTTACTTCTTCCCTTAGGAACTCCATCTATATCCTTTGATTCATTACAAAAACACCCCCACAATAACATATTCTCCATGTAAAATCCTTTCAATTTACTCCCCACCCTTTCCTATTAATTAGGGGGTAGAATGGTCAAATTGCCCTTAGAGAAGAAAATATCTAAAACTTAACAAACATTTTGGTTGGCACGTCGCCGGCGGAGGAATCTTACGTCCATGCCGTGGCCAGGCCCTTTGGTTCCCAAACCCGGAAACCCTTTTCCCCATAGGCTACAACACCTCTTGCGCTTGGCCCGGGTATTCTTCCCCGCCCGGCCCGGACCAACCCGGAAACACTAAAACTTCCTTCTATTTTCAACCAATATCAAGGCAAGTGTTCAAACATATCACTCAAAGGCCAACCAAACAATAATGAATCAACACAAAAAGAGCAAAAGAAGAAGCATTAACTACGTACCTCAAGTGGGGCGTTACATGTCGATTCAAGAAGACTAAAGAATTAAACTCCTGCTTTAGAACTCTCCTAACTTCTGAGATCCGCTAACTTTTGAGTCAAAAACTTTCAATTTTGTCCTTATTTGCATAAATTGTCCATTTTAACCTGAAAACAGAAGGAATGTAAAGAATTAAAACAACAATTAGGGTCAAAATGCACCACAAAGTAATTGGAAATCCGAATAAAAGACTAAAGAAAAATTGTATAATCCACGATTATCAAATACCCCCAAACTAAAGATATGCTCGGTCAGAGCATACGGTACAAAACCAACGAAACAAAAAAACATAAACAATGATGAAAACACAAAACACAACAAAAGCTGGAAAATGAACATAACTAACAAGACTCAAATTCCAACAAACAAATTGCCTAGAAATTGCACAAGCCTCAAAAAGTTGTTTGAAAAATTATAATAAGGAAATATTCAACACTCCAAGAAAGTTATAAGCATATCGCCAGATTCCTTCTCAATCGGTCCACCAAGTAGGTGATCCCCACTTCAATCCACATTTCAACTTCCCCCGGATTATTTTATGCAAAAATGTAAAGTTTATCAAATGGTGACGGACTCCATAAACCCTAAATATCGAACTACTCTCCACTAATGAGGGCTAAACAAAAATGAGAATCAAAAGGTCTTTAAAAAGGTTGTAATGTTAGGGGCTCGGTTTGTAAAGGGTTCCAACAAAAAAGGATAGGAATCACAAAGTAAGAAAACTCGGTTTTCCTAATGCAAACGCCTTAACCGTCCCTAATCGAACTCCACTTCTTACTTAACCACCAATTGAAATATACGGCTAATTCAACCACCCTCGAAACTTTTATTTTTCTTATTCCCGAAAGGGGAAAGAGGCGTTTAAGGTATACGTGGCGTTGTTATATATATATATATATATATATTATTTTTTTTTTAACAAAGCATAAAACAACAATTCAATTGAATTGAGGTGACTACCTCTTTTATTTTTATTTCTTTCTTCCTCCCAACCCCCAAACTATTCTTTTGGCTTATTAGTACAACTCTTTTCGTTTGCATTAGGACCGAATTCCTCCCTAAGGGTGCGATAAAGTGTTTAGGGCATAAGGATTTTGGACAATTCTGTTATTTTCAAGAAAAAAAGTAAAACAATAAAATTTAACGACTTCAAAATGGGTGACTATGGGAAATTAATTTCATGGGAAATCGCTTTAGAAAGGCTCAAAGCGTTTCGAACAAATGCCAAAATCATCTTCTCAACCATGTCTAATCCTAGAATTTCGCCTCAAGCACTTCTCTACTAGGTTCTAGAGTCCACCAAACATTATCAAACTTCCCACCTAATCACATAAAATGAATCTAAGCATGCCGAAAAAAATTTGAACATGGTGGTTGAACCACTTTCGGAACAAAACCTCAATCAAAATCCAGGTCCAATAAACATAAACTTGAAGCAATGCTTAACATTTCTCAACAATAAAATTTCAACAACCCAATTCTCATCAACTGGATTTGTACACAATTCATGCATCATCGGCAAACAAACAACCTAAAAAAAAAAAAATCCTTTTTTTTTTTTTTTTCGGGATTTAAAGTTGTACGTGGGCGTTGTTAAAACCAGAGTCGCCAAATTGTCTGCAAGCTGGCAGGTTTTAAGGCGATTACGGGTTTCCAGCCAATATACCCTTAAACTAGTTTTGATTTTTTTTTTTTTTAAACGGGTTTCGGTTTAAGGTGTCGTGGCATTGTTAAACCAAAAGTTTGGCCAAATCTGCTGGCCAGTTTTTTAAAAGGCGAATCACGGGTTTCTAGCCTATATACCCTTAAACTAGTTTATTTATTTATTTATTTATTTTTATTTTCTATTTCCTACCCCCCCAACTAAACATAACATTGTCCCCAAATGTTTCATTATACAAAAATCAAGAATAGAAAAGACTAAAACAACAAAGGTACGAGAATGCTCCACTGGTTAATTCGGTGGAAGTGTCGGCCTCCACAATTGAACACCCGGTCTCGGACTTTTCCATCCCCCATGTCTGTCAAAAACAATTAAAAGCTGTGGGTGTCCCTTATGTTAGCAAAAATTCACAACTAACTTGAAAATATTACATCCTAATCTCGTCCCTTAAACAATCTACGAATTAAAAGCAACAACTAACAACTAAACAACTAAACAAAATCCACAACCAAAATAAAAGCCGAGTTCAAAGTTTCAAATGGACACAAAAATTAAATGAAAACAAAAAAACAAGAACAAAATCAAAAGCAAAGGTGCCTCTTTGGTTCAATCTTTGTTCTTCCCTCGTCTTCCTCTTTCTTCCTCATCTTCCTCTTCTTCCTCCAAAGTTCCATCCACTCATCCCGAGTTCCGAGTCGGACGGATTGATATGCGAAAGTGTCAAGCGTTGAGCTGCTTTGAAAGCTATTCGTCGGCCGGACCTCATGCATCATCTCGGTTGCTCTACCATCCAATCCCAGCGTCTCTTCATGTATTTCATTAAAGCCCATCATTTCCCTGCATCATCATTTACCGTGAACCTGTGGAAGTTTGGATGATGTAAGCTTGGTTCTATTTCTGCCCTTTTTGCCCTTTTGCTTTCTTGGTTGCGTAGATTAGAAAGGGCGGTCAAGGTGTTTCTTGTAATATTGAGTCTAGAATTGGAGCAGCATGAATGTGGTGCTCGTCCATCCCTGAACCTTGACTCCGGGCCCTTTAAGGCATAGGGTTGTGGATGAGATGCGGAAAGCTGCAACCTTCTCCGCCCGATTTCCCAAAGGTCTAGCTTGATCTGGTTAAAAAATCATGTCCCCCACATCAATACTCTTCCCCTGTGGCAAGTCAGGTGAAGCGTGCCTTGCCTTCTCGTGAGTCACGGTCTTTGTAGTTGGCAATTCCGGCATTAGTTTCGCACGGATAAAGTATTGTCCCAACGGGCCGAGCCATCGGTGTCAAGCTCGTGCCGTTTAAGAGTCTTTTGTTTCTTTGACACTACCCACTCTGCACCCGGTTTTGCAATAATTGGAAGGATTAAGCTGTCATCAATCCAAGTGATCTCTTGAAGCACATACTATCATTGAGGATTTAGGCAAAATGGAAGAAATCAAATTGATCTCCTTCCCGTAAATGGCTCCCTTCCCTCCCTCTTACAAAAAGCAGTCTTTTCCTTCTTACTCCAGGGAGATTGGCATAGAACTTTTCCCACTAGCGGCTCCAAGCAATTGCCCTGCCTCCAGGGAGCTCGCAAAAACATGTCCCCAACGTCCTCCCTCTACTCTAGTCAAAGGGCCAAAACAGGTAGCGGTTAAACCAAGCCGGGAGAATAATCCCCTTATCCTTTTTTCTTTTGGAATTGCCGCCTCTGCCCTTTACCTTTTGCGGGCCTCATCATTCACAAATCGGTTGTCAAACACTCTTCCCCCACTCTTACTCTTGTCCTTGTATGGTTCTTAACTTTTGAGCCATTGTTCACAACTTAACTTCAATCCACAAAAATTCACCCAAAAAAATCCAGACCTAGTTGGTCAACACAATTAAGTCAATCTTGCAAAAACAACAAACACTTCCAAAAAATTTGCAATTCAACCCCCAAACTTCAAAAATTTCAATTCAACACAAAACACTCCAAAAGGTTCAAACCCACCACCTCCTAACAATCCAGTTAATGCAAACAAACTACTCTTTCCTTCAATCAATATCACAACTCACAATCACCCAAATATTCATAATTCAATCCCCAATTGCAATAAAATTTCTCGGATCTCGATTAGAAACTTGAAATTTTTTGATAAAAGCTTTAGGGGTTATTGAGATCTTTTACCAAATGAAAGTAGTATTCGGCCAACCCAATTGAATCGGAAACAACCCCAGTTGAAAAGCCCCAAATTTTTTTATTCGGAAAATTTAGTGAAATTTTAGAAAAGTTTTTGAAAAATTGTTGAAGCGGGTTGTTTTGGTGTTAGGAATGTTATGGAGTAAGAAAATTGGTTGGAAAAGCACTAGGGAAGCAAAAGATGGAAGTTTGAAAATTTTTCTCTCCAGTTGGACATGCAGCGCGTTGAAGAATGAAAAAGAAAAGTGAGTATTTATAGAAAAGTTTCGTTCTTTGCGGTGAAGAGGAAACTTGGCCGTGGCGGCGTTCTTCATTCATGGGAACCCTAAAAAATTTCCTAGGTTTGCGGGAAACTTCCCAGGATACAAGGCTTTCTTCGCCCGACAGCGACTTGCCTTAGGCCAAATTTTCACAAAATTAATTCACCTTTCTTCGCTACGGCCGAAGAACAATTCCTCCCCGCCAGCGCGAAAAAGGCGTCCGAAAGCTAACTCTTATTTTTCCGAGGTTTCTTCGCTTTGCGCGAGAATGATTCTTCGCCCGGCGGAGGTCAACGGAAGTTTATTTTCTTGTCCTTTTCTAATTCATTTGACTCCAAACAAACAGAAAGCCCAAAAACAAAAACATAAAAATTTATACAAACTCTAATGAAATTAAACAAAAATAGAACAACCCAAAATGAAAAGCAAAGTTAAAAACACTTGGGTTGTCTCCCAAGAAGCGCTTGTTTATAGTCGAAAGCTTCGACTCTCCAATCCTTCAAGGGTTGGGATGTCCGCCGGATTAGGATTTTTGGTTGCAACTCATCCACCCCATCAATGTATGGCTTCAATCTCTGTCCATTAACTATGAACGTGCCTTTATCTTCATGTGTCCACTTCCACCCCTTGCTCCGGATGCGTAAATCCTCTTAATAGTGAATAAGGTGACCATCTAGACTTAAGTTTTCGGAAAAGCCTAAGTCTAATGGAAGAAACAACACTTTATGTCCAACTTCAAAACCTTCTTGCGGATGTGCTTGTCATGCCACCTTTTTGTCTTCTCTTTATAAATCCGGGCATTTTCATATGCTTTTGAGGCAGGAAACACATCAAGTTCGTTCAAAGTTAGCATCCTCTCTTCTCCAGTTGCTTTCAAGTCCAATGTTGATTCTTAACGGCCCGGAAATGCGCTTTATGTTCAAGTTCTAGGCAAGTGGCACGCCTTCCCAAAAACCATCCTAAATGGCGACATACCAATCGAGTCTTAAAAAGGCGTTCGATAAAGCCCATAATGCATCATCCAGACCCTTCCCGTGACCAATCTTTCCTAGATGCATTAAGCCTGTCCTTTTTCCAAAAAATCCCCTTGGAGTTCTCTTATTCGCGTTCCACTTGCCCGCTCGTTTGTGGATGGTATGGTGTTGCAACTCTATGTGTCCACCTCATATTTACTCAAGGCAAAGGTGCATCCATTTGCCTATTGCAAAAATGAGATCCCTCCATCACTAATGATTGCCCGTGGTACCCCAAACCTTGAGAAAATATTCTTTCTCACAAACCTTAATCACTACCCTAGCATCATTAAGTCGGCCAATGCTCTTACCCTCCAAACCTGGCTACATGCAGGTGCGTAGTTATTGTTTCCTCTTTCGCTCTTGTTGGTTTTTGGTGTTATTGTTTGATTTAGTGTCGTGTTGAATGTTTGCCAACAGGAAATTGGTTGAAACGAAGAAGTTCGGGAAATCTGGGTCGTGCTTGGCCAGGGCGGGAAGAATCTTCGCGCGGCCGAGAGGTTAGCACGGAAGGCTGGGCCTTGAGCAAGGTTTCGCCGCGGCGGCGAGCCGACTAAATTGTTTGTTGAGTTTTAGATATTTTCTTCCCTAAGGGCAATTTGACCTTTCTACCCCTAATTAGCGGGAAAAGTGGGGAGTTATTTGTAGGGATTTTTCATGGAGAATGTGTTTATTTGGGGTGAGTTTGTAATGAATCAAAGGATATGGATGGAATTCCCAAAGAAGAATAAGGGCAAAATGGGAATGAGTGTGTTTATATTTCATTAAAAGGAATTAGAATCAAAGGGAAACCCCTCATTTCTTCTTCTCAAACGCAACTTCCCCATCTTTACTCCTCTCACTTCTCTTTTCTTCTTTTGATCAAGGTTTTTCAAGGGGTTTTGAAGTGTTTTGGGGTGGAAAAGTAACCTAAGGTTTCCTAAGGTAAGGATTTCTCCTTAAGTTGTGGTGATTTGTGAATTTTAGTTCATTTTTGGTATTTGAGGGTTTTCATTCTTTTGGTTAAGATTAGAGGAAAAGTCAAGCTAACAAGTGAAAGAGGAAGAATTTGTGGAAGTCTCTCATAACAAGGTAAGTAAAACCCAACCCAAGTTGAGATTTATGAAATTTCTTTGATTAGGGTTTTGTTAGACTTGATGTATGTATGTGATGTACATGTATTATGGCATGTATGAAGGATTAAATAGAGATTTCTATGCTTTGTGATTGTTTATTCTTTGCAAATATGAGAAATGGGTTGTTGGATTGGCAAGGGGTAGTTGAGATGGATTTGAAGGGGTGTTATGGAACCCTTTTGGAAGTGTTTTTGTTTGACAGGTTATTATTGGCTTGTGAAGGGGTTTTTCCCCATTTTGGATGGTTAGGAAAAAGTTTTAGAATCATGGCTATGATAGAGTTTTTATAAAGTGCACATGAGTTGTTTTTTGATGAAATGCCTATAGAGGTTGAGGTGGTGAGTAATGAACCTTAATTCTTGCAACATTGCAAGTTGGCATCTCATAAGTGCATTGGTGAAGATGAACCATCCATAGGCACTAGTTGTACATGAAAAAGTGACCTAAGAAAGTGTAACTGGAAATGGTTTATGCAATTACCCTATGAGTAGAGAGCTTAGTGGGTAAAATTACTCTAGGGTAGAGAGCATTGAAAAAAATGCTACAATAGAATGAATTAGAAGAGTAGTATAGTTGGGATGATGCTTTGTGATCATCACCCGACCCGTATGGGAATCGGATTGATGCTTTGTGATCATCATCCGAATAGCCCTTAGAGAGATGGGTCGATGCCTTTGTGATCGTCACCCGATGAGTAAGAGAAATGGGTAGATGTTTTGTGACCGCTACCCTTTGCTAGTTGTTAGATAAGTGGGGTGATGCTTTGTGATCATCATCCAACATTTAGTAGAAGTGGGTTGATGCTTTGTGACCATCACCCAATAAGTGACTAGAGACGGGTAAATGCTTGGTGATCGTTACCCAAAATTCATGAGGAAGCGGGTAGGTGCTAGGTGATTCTCCACCCGATAGTTAGAAAGAACCGAGTTGGTGCTTTGTGATCCTCACTCGTAGTCACTAAGAAGAGGGTTGGATATGTGTGAATTCCACCCGATAGCCATAGAGTGAGATGGTGTGTGTGAACGCCTTATCCGGCCGTACTCCCATGGTAAGATGAGGCCATGATGTTATTAGAAACAGAATAGTATAAGGAAAGAATTAAGAGTTATTCATACGGGGACAGAGAGAGAGAGAGTTTTTACTTATCGAGCATTATTTTGTGCTCACCCCGTTATTTTCCTTTGTGGATGCAGGGATCTAGGTGATGTAGTTGGAGGGCCGGCCGCAAGCGAAGAGAGATAGCTACACCATTTCCCCTGCTTCGGCCTTTTTAAAATACATTTTGTAAACAAGACTTTTATGTATAAAAGACACATGATTTGTAATGAAAAGAAAAACTTTGGGCCCAATTTTCTATTGTTATTATGCATGCATTGTATGATTTTCGGTAGATGTTACATTTTTGGTATCGAGCAAAAGATTTTGGGATTGAAGCAAGGTTGTACTATTCTTTCATGCCACGACGTTCCTATGGTTAAGATGTGTGAGTAATTCTTTCCTTACGAGTAATTGTTTCTTGAGTTCATTAGTGTTATCATTTTGTAGATGAGGCGTAGTTATCGAAATCGCGGTAAAGGTGTGGTGAATGAAGGAGAACCTTCTAACCCACGAGTCTACGCCTCCCTTGGATGAAGCTAGAATCCGGAATTATACACAAGTTATGGCCAGCAAACTCAGGGGAGAGTTGTACCCCTGCATGTGCACCGCGCTACGCCTGTCGAAAGAGGACAACCGGCACTCCCCCTAAAAGGTACAGAGCAGAGTGGAACCGATTTACGGTCCTTTCTTAGCCGCATCAACCCTTAGAGTTTAAGGGTACCTACCGACCCAAGAATAGCGTAAGAGTGGCTTGGGTCGAGAACGAGCCACGGGTTTATTTCCCATGTCCTGACGGGAGAAGATCCGCATGCGAGTTTCTTATTTCGGGGTGATGCCCGAATTTGGTGGGAATTAATGGAAGAAACTCATGGACGCGTGAATAATGACGTGGGAAGTTTAGGCAAGAGTTTGAGGCTGAATATAGAACAAAGGACCAAGTTCATGAGAAGGTCCAAGAATTTATCGCCTTCTTCAAGTGGGACTAGCGCTCGAAAGAGTACTCATGAAGTTCAACGCTCTTTGCAAGGTTTGCACCGGGAATAGTTAGCACTCCACTTGAGTGGGATAAGTTTGTACATGGATTGAAGCCGGAGATAGCCCGGGATATAATGACAAGCCCAACCCTCCTCGGAATTATAGTGAGGCTTTGAGGCGGCAATGAAGGCTGAGATTTTTGAGAATAAAATCTTCCCGGGTAGGATCCTCGCCGAGGAGGCAGAGCTACCCTCCTTCCGCTCCTCATAGAGAGAAACATGAGGATGTAAAGGGTAAAGACATGAAGAATCAGAAGAAGAAGTTTCGATATAGGCGAATAGAAAAGAGTGGAAGAATAAGCGACTCCTGATTAAGGGTTTCCTCCCTTGCCCTAAATGCAGGGAAGAATCACCCGAGAATGTCCGAGGGATCGAGAGTGTGTTATAGGTGCCGACAACCAGGGCACATGATGAGAGATTGTAAAGCTCCTCTTCCACCAACTACTCGTGGTTCGGGAGGTGTGCACGAATGCCTAGAGTTTTCCGGTGGCATGTGGGGAAGCAGAGGCCATCCCATCACCAATGCGCGGTGGGCTTATTATTTCATGCGTCCCTTTATATGCTTTAATTGATTCAAAGCTACCCATTCGTTTATATCTTATGGGATGCTTGAGAGATTAGGTTTGAAACCTACTAGAGCATCACAACCCATTAAGATAGAACTACCCGGTCAAGTTAGTGTTGTGACTCAAGAGATTTTGTTAAGAGAGTCCTTAGTGACCAGTATGAGAGTTAATCGTTGACTTAATAGTTTTCGATATGCCCGATTTTGATGTGATTCCCGGGTATGGACTTCCTAGGAAGATATGGAGTAGAGATTGACCTGTGGAAAAAGAAGGCGCGAGGTTTAACCTTGATAAGTGGAGATAAGTTTAGTTTTGGAGAAGGCCATCAACTGAAAGCATGCTGATTAGTAATGTGAAAGCCGGTGAAGATGTTGAGAAAGGGGTGTTCGGGTTATATTGCCCATGTAGTGCAAAGTGGTGATGTTCCCTGGGCTTAGAGAAATTCAAAAGGGTGCCGCAGAGTTCGAGACTTTTTAGATGTGTTTCCGGAAGAGTTACGGGTTTGCCTCAAGAGAGGGAGGTAGAATTTAGTATCGAACTAGCACCGTGGATAAAGACCAATATCTAAAGCCCCTTATCGAATGGCCCCACTTGAGCTCCAAGAATTAAAGAAGTAACTCCAAGAGCTTTTAGATAAAGGCTTTATCCGACAAGTCATTCCCTTGGGGAGCTCCAATCCCGTTTGTGAAAAAGAAGGATGGATCACTAAGGATGTGTATTGGATTATAGGAGTTGAATAAAGTTACAAAGGAAGAATAAGTACCCGGCTTAATTGGATAGATGACCTTTTTGATCGGGCTGAAAGGAGCGTGTTGTTCTCCAAAATTGATTTGAGGTCCGGGTATCATCAAGTAAGAGTGGTTGAGCAAGATGTGGGCTAAGACTCGCCTGCACTGTGATATGGGCATTATGAATTTGTAAGTGATGCCTTTTGGCTTGGACTAATGCCCCATCAGCTTTTTATGGACTTGATGAATGTGGTATTTCATGAGTACTTGGATCAGTTCATTGTTGTCTTCATCGATTTACATTCGATTTATTCAAAGTCAAGAGAAGAGCATGAGAAACACTTTGAGATTAGTGTTGCAATGGCCGAGAGAAAAGAAGTTGTGTGCTAAATTTTCAAGTGTGAGTTTTGGCTTAACCAAGTGATATTCTTAGGTCATACCGTATCGGAAGGAAGGGATTTCGGGTAGATCCGATAAAGTGCAGGTAACCTCCCCGGAATGGCAGGTTAAGAGAACAAGAAAGAAATCAGAGTTTCTTAGGCTTAAAGGGGAGGTTACTACCGGCGAATTTGTAGCAGGATTTCCGCCTGGGGCCAATTAAAACTGCTGACAACTCTTACCAAATAAAAACTCCTTTGTCCGGGTCAACAAGATGTGAAGAAAGCTTTCAAGAGTTGAAGAAGAGGTTAACATCAGCCCCCTCCTGTACTAGTGCTACCACGGGGAGGTGTAGATTATGACATTTATACACACCTCCCTTTGCGGACTTGGTCTTGTGTTGATGCAAGTTAGGAGGTAGGGTTATAGCTTATGCTTCTGGCGTCAATTGAAAGAGTACGAGACCGATACCCTACGCATGACTTAGAGTTAGCAAAGTGGTCTTTGCTTTAAAGATATGGAGGCACTACCTTTATGGTGTGAAGAGTAATATCTACACCGATCATAAGAGCCTAAAGTACTTCTTCACTCAAAAGGAGTTGAATATGAGGCAGAGAAGGTGGTTAGAGCTGGTCAAGGATTATGATTGTGAGATCAAATATCAACCTAGGGAAAGCCAATGTAGTAGCCGATGCTTTGAGTAGAAAAGCCCATGTTTTTCCTGGGCCACTGAGTAAAGAGTTAATAGAAGAATTGTCTAAGGAGCAACATTGAAGTGGTTCCGGGAAGAATTGCCTAGCCTAGAGGCACGTCCTCCCCTTTACTAGAGGAAATTAGAGAAAAGCAAATGGGCAGATGAGGGTGTCGGGAAAAACAAGCTTCAAACAAGTGCGTGAGGCAAGACATCGTAGTTCTTTGTGAGAGACGGTGTCCTCTATTTCATAAATCGGTTGTGCATTCCTCCAAATGAGGAGTTGAAACAGAAAATTCTTATGGAGGCTCATGACACACCGTACACCTCCATCCGGAGCAACCAAGATGTATCAGGGATGTAAAGAAGGGCTATTGGTGGTCGGGGTATGAAGAAAGACATCGGGCAGAGTTGTGGCTAAATGTCTAACTTGTCGGCAGGTAAAAGCAGAACATCAACGCCATCGTGGTTGCTTCAACCATTGAGTATTCCGCAGTGGAAATGGGAGAGCATTTCAATGGATTTTATCAACCCGGTCTCCCCAGAGTGCGTAAAGGTGTAATGCCATATGGGTGATTGTGGATAGGTTAACCAAGTCAGCCCATTTCCTCCCAAGAAAGGAAAGTACCACTCTGAGCAATTGGCTCATTTACCTCAAGGAGATAGCCGATTGCATGGTGTGCCCAAGACTATAAAGTATCGTATAGAGATTCCGTATTTGTTTCACCTGGACAAGCTTTACAGAGGAGTTTGGGTACTCCGTTTAGCATTCAAGATCGCCTATCATCCCTCGACAGATGGTCGACCGAGAGAACAAATCGTGCTCGAGGATATGTTGAGGGCCCGTTGCATGGATTATAGAGTATCCTCGGCATGAAATGTTACCATTAGTGGAATTTGCCTACAATAAACAGCTATCACCTACTAGAATGGCGCCTTACGAGGCTTTGTATGGTAGACCCGGTGTAGGTCTCCGCTCATTGGGATGAAGTAGGGCGAAAAAGATGAGTTGAGTACCGCTCTTGGGGCCGAGATGACTCAAGCTAGTAGAAGATGTGAAGTTAGTCCGAAATAGAATGAAACAAGCCCAAGATCGACGTAAGAGTTATGCCGACTTGAAGAGGAAAGAGGTAGAATTCCAAGTGGGCTTACAAAGTGTTTCTGAAAGTTTCCTACAAGCGAGTAATGCGCTTTGAAGCAAAGGGAAGTTAGCACCCCGAGGTATGTAGTCCTTTGAGGTCTTGCAACGAGTAGAAATTTGGTGGCCTACAAATTGGCACTACCACCTAGCATGGACAAAGGGGTGCACGATGTCTTCCATTTGTCTCGATGCTACTTGGAGATATGTAAGTGATCCCCTCCACATTCCTCCGAGTGTAGGACGTTGAAGTAACAGAGAATCTAGTATTTGGAAGAACGTCCAGGTCCCAGATTTTGGATCGAAGGGTTAAAGAACTTCTGGAACAAAGAGTGTTCCGCTTAGTGAAAGTCCTTTGAGGAATCACAAAGTGGAAGAGGCCACTTGGGGAAGTAGAAGCGGGACATGCGAATCGTTTCCCGAGTTATTTGCATGAATTTAGGGACGAAATTCTTTTTAAGGGGGAAGAATTGTAACGCCCATACGAGGTACGTAGTTATTGTTTCCTCTTTCGCTTCGTTGGTTTTTGGGTGTTATTGTTTGATTTAGTGTCGTGTTGAATGTTTGCCCCTTGAAATTGGTTGAAAACAAGAAGTTCAGGGTCATGAGTTTTCAACGGCAAGAATCCCGCCGCGGCGGAAGAGGTAGGTCGTTACGGGGTTTAAGTTCCGTCGGATAGGGCCGCCGTGCGACGTAAGTTTTCGCCGCGGCGACAGCCACTAAATTGTTTATTGAGTTTTAGATATTTTTCTTCCCTAAGGGCAATTTGGACCTTTCTACCCCCTAATTAGCAAGAAAAGTGGGAAGTTATTTGTAAGGATTTTTCATGGAGAATGTGTTGATTTGGGGGTGAGTTTGTAATGAATCAAAGGATATGGATAGAATTCCCAAAGAAGAATAAGGGCAAAATGGGAATGAGTGTGTTTACATTTCATTAAAAGGAATTAGAATCAAAGAAACCCCTCATTTCTTCTTCTCAAACGCAACTTCCCATCTTTACTCCTCTCAACTTCTCTCTTCTTTTGATCAAGGTTTTCCAAGGGGTTTTGAAGTGTTTTGGGGTGGAAAAGTAACCTAAGGTTTCCTAAGGTAAGGATTTCTCCTTAAGTTGTGTGATTTGTGAATTTTAGTTCATTTTGGTATTTGAGGGTTTTGGTTAAGATTAGAGGAAAAGTCAAGCTAACAAGTGAGAGGAAGAATTTGTGAAGTCTCTCCATAACAAGGTAAGTAAAACCCAACCCAAGTTGAGATTTATGAAATTTCTTGATTAGGTTTTGTTAGACTTGATGTATGTATGTGATGTACATGTATTATGGCATGTATGAAGGATTAAATAGAGATTTCTATGCTTTGTGATTGTTTATTCTTGCAAATATGAGAAATGGGTGTTGGATTGGCAAGGTAGTTGAGATGGATTTGAAGGGGTGTTATGGAACCCTTTTTTGGAAGTGTTTTGTTTGACAAAGTTATTATGGCTTGTGAAGGGGTTTTTCCCCATTTTGGATGGTTAGGAAAAGTTTTAGAATCATGGCTATGATAGAGTTTTATAGGTACATGAGTTGTTTGATGAAATGCCTAATAGAGGTTTGAGTGTGAGTAATGAACCTTAATTCTTGCAACATTGCAAGTTGGCATCTCATAAGTGCATTGGTGAAGATGAACCATCCATAGGCACTAGTTGTACATGAAAAAGTGACCTAAGAAAGTGTAACGAAATGGTTTATGCAATTACCCTATGAGTAGAGAGCTTAGTGGGTAAAATTACTCTAAGGGTAGAGAGCATTGAAAAAAATGCTACAATAGAATGAATTAGAAGAGTAGTATAGTTGGGATGATGCTTTGTGATCATCACCCGATCGTTATGGGAATCTGATTGATGCTTTGTGATCATCATCCGAATAGCCCTTAGAGAGATGGGTGGGTCGATGCTTTGTGATCGCCACCCGATGAGTAGAAATGGGTAGATGTTTTGTGACCGCTACCCGGTTAGGTTGTTAGATAAGTAGGGGTGATGCTTGTGATCATCATCCAACATTTAGTAGAAGTGGGTTGATGCTTTGTGACCATCACCCAATAGTGACTAGAGACGGGTAAATGCTTGGTGATCGTTACCCAAAATTCATGAGGAACGGGTAGGTGCTAGGTGATCTCCACCCGATAGTTAGAAAGAACCGAGTTGGTGCTTTGTGATCCTCACTCGGAGTCACTAAGAACGGGTTGGTACTGTGTGAATTCCACCCGATAGCCATAGAGAGTGAGATTGTGCTGTGTGAACTCCATCCGCCGTACTCTGTGAAGATGAGGCCATGATGTTATTAGAAACAGAAATAGAATCAGAAATAGTATAAGGAAAGAATTAAGAGTTATTCATACGGGGACAGAGAGAGAGAGAGAGTTTTACTTATTGAGCATTATTTTGTGCTCACCCCGTTATTTTCCTTTGTGGATGCAGGATCTAGGTGATCCAGTCGGAGGGGCGTCGGCAAGTCGAAGAGAGATAAGCTACACTTGCCTTTCCCCCGTTTCTTTGCCTTTTTAAAATACATTTTGTAAAATAGACTTTTATGTATAAAAGACACATGATTTGTAATGAAAAAGAAAAACTTTGGGCCCAATTTTCTATTGTTATTATGCATGCATTGTATGATTTTTCAGAAGATGTTACACTCACCCCACTTTGACACGTAATCCACCGCTACTAAGATAAATGTGTTCCCAAAAGAACTTAGGAAAGGACCCATGAAATCAATCCCCCACACATCAAAAAGCTCAACTACCAAGATATTGTTCAACGACATCTCATCTCTTTTTGAAACACGCCTTATCCGTTGACATTGGTCACACTCTTGAATCATCCTAAGGGAATCCTTAAAAGAGGGCCGGCCAATAAAACCCCGATTGTAAAACCTTGGCTGCTGTTCTAGCTCCCCCAAAATGGCCACCTACTTCCTTCTCGTGACAATGCCGTAGAATGCTTTCCATCTCCTCCTCCGGGACACATCTTCGTATTATTTGATCAGCACAATGTCGGTAAAGAAAAGGTTCTTCCCAAAAATAGTACTTCAAATTCGAGAAGAATTTTCTTTTCTTTTGTTGATATGTCATACACTTGGGAGCACCTTTGATGCCAAATAGTTTGCAAAATCCGCATACCATGGTGCTTCCTCCACTCTCATCCCAACTTCTCATCCGAAATGTTTCGTAATGGGCAATTCCTCTTCATTTCCCTTGATTGGTCTTTCGATCCTTGACAAGTGATCCGCCACCACATTTTCTGACCTTTTTTTGTCCCGAATTTCCAACTCAAACTCCTGAAGTAGTAAAATCCATCTTATCAACCGCGGTTTTGCTTCTTGCTTTGCCAATAGGTGCCTGATTGCTGAATGGTCCGTGTATACGATCACCTTTGCACCCTAATAAATAAGAAACGAACTTGTCAAAAGCAAAAACTCGAACCCAACATTTCTTTTCGGTGGGTGGTGTAATTCAATTGTGCATCAACGAGTGTTTTGCTAGCATACTGAATTACATGTAACATTTTGTTTTTCCTCTGTCCTAAAACTACCCCTAAAGCAAAATCACTAGCATCACACATTAATTCGAAAGGTCGGGTCCCCTAATGGGGAGTCCGAATAATAGGGTGCAGATACTAATAATTTGTTTAGAGTTAGAAAAGCATGCATGCAATCATCATTAAAGTCAAAAACAACATCTTTATTCAACAAATTGCAAAGGGGTTTAGAAATGTTAGAAAAATCCTTGATGAAGCTGTTACCCCCAAGCATGCCCCAAGAAACTTGGATCGCCTTGACATTTGATGGTGGTGGTAGCTTTTCTCAATCACTTCCTGTCTTTGCTCGATCAACTTCTATTCCATCCTTGGAGATCCTATGCCCGAGCACTATTCCTTCCTTGACCATGAAGTGACATTTCTCTTAGTTTAGCACCAAATTTGTCTCCTTACATCTCTGCAAAACAAAAGAGAGATTA
This sequence comes from Pistacia integerrima, assembly GCA_026225825.1. Classification (NCBI taxonomy): domain Eukaryota; kingdom Viridiplantae; phylum Streptophyta; class Magnoliopsida; order Sapindales; family Anacardiaceae; genus Pistacia; species Pistacia integerrima. The sequence continues at coordinate 27,533,863 of CM047749.1, forward strand.
GTTAGACAGCTATCAAATGATGAACCAAAAACTGAGAAGTCATCCATGAAGACTTCTATAAACCGTTCCACCATGTCTCCAAAGATTGACATCATGCATCTTTGGAATGTTGCTGGTGCATTGCATAACCCAAATGGCATCCTTCGGTAAGCAAAGGTGCCATAGGGGCAAGTGAAGGTCGTTTTCTCTTGATCCTCAAGAGCGATGGCAATCTAATTATATCCTGAATACCCATCCAAGGCATGTCCTGCCAACCTCTCCAACATCTGATCAATGAAAGGTAATGGAAAATGATCCTTCCTTGTCGCCTCATTCAATTTACGGTAATCAATGCATACTCTCCAGCCCGTCACCGTCCTCGTTGGTATTAACTCATTACTCTCATTCCTTACCACCGTAATACATCCCTTCTTCGAAACCACTTGTACCGGGCTCACCCATGGGCTATCAAAAATCGGGTAAATAATCCCCGCATCTAAGAGTTTCACCACCTCCTTTCCTTTCACCACTTCCTTCATCGGGAAGGATTCAATCTCCGTGTGGTTGCACCTAGGCTTAAAATCATCCTCCATGAAAGTATCTTATGCATGCAAAATGATGGCGAGATGCCTCTAATGTCCGAGATGGTCCATCCAATTCTAGTCTATGTTCTCTCAACACCCTAATCAATCGCTCTTCCTCTAATGTACTCAAATCTGAACTAATAATCACCGAGAAGGTTTCTGAGTCTCCAAGATAAGCATATTTAAGGTTGGAAGGTAAAGGTTTCAATTCAAGCTTTAGAGGTTCTTCATTTTTCTCATTTTCCTTTTCTTTGTCAAAATTAAACTCCTCAAATTCTACATCTTGACCCTCATCAATCGGTTGAAGTGCTTCTAACATCCTAGCACAATCATTCCTCTCCGATTCTTCTACCTCTACTGTTTTTGACTTGGCTATACACGTTTCTAGAGGTAACTGTGGGGTGTTTTCTTCAATAGCCCACCCAACAGGGCTTTATCCAACCACATCGACACTAAAACATGAATCCCGATTCAAAGCAGGAAACTTCATTGCCTCAAAAAAATTGAAAGTTCTGTCTCATCTTTGAACCCTCAATAGTAATCTTCCCCTCTTGCACATCGATCAAGTGCTCCCCGTGCCAAGAATGGTCGGGCCTAAAATGAGAGGAATTTCCTTATTCTCTTCCATGTCCCAACACCACAAAATCGCGAAAAATCATCTTCCCCACCTTACCAAAGACATCCTCCACTATCCCCTCCCCTGGGTGTTTTATGACCTATCCGCTAATTGCAACGACATGGTCGCCTTGGCTTTACTTCACCAATTCCCAATCTCCCAAAATGGGGAAAAACCCCGGGCATCAAATTAATGCTAGCTCCTAGATCACACAAAAACACGATCAAATGTAATATCTCCTATAATACAAGAATAGTAAAACTCCCCGATCTTTGAGCTTCAGGGGGTAACTTCTTGAGGATGGCACTACATTCCTCCCTCGTGAGCATCATCGCTTCCCTCGTTTCTCTAACTTCCTTTTGTTTGATAAGATTTCCTTCAGAACTTCGCATAATCCCTCAAGATCGCGCAATGCATCTACAAAAGGGAATGTTAATGTGCAATTTTTTAAAAATTTCAATAAACTTTGAAAAATTGCTTATCCCGATTCTTTTTCTTCATTCTCCGAGGAAAAAAGGCACGTGGGGTATGATGTTTTTGCCAACTCTGTGGTATCTCTGGAAATGGCAATTTATCCTTCCTCTTTGCCTTCATCCTTTTCGCTTTTTCTCATCCTCCAAACCACTTGGTTTCTTTTCGCTTAACCTTTCCTCGCAACTTCCTCTTCGTATTCTTCCTTTTTAGTTTGTTCAACCTCTTCCAAAACCTGCCACACTCTCAACATAATGGCATTTGCTTGCTCACGTGGGTTAGTCACCCGTGTTGCTTGGGAGAGACCCAACATGAGTTTATCATTAGTTTCTCGCCAATTGCCCATCTATACCCTTAAGATTCGAATGGACGCCCCTTGATTTCGAATTCCGCCCTCGTCCCTCATTCATGAATCCCTGGGTTTGGTTTCGCATAAATTTCCCCAAACATATCCTCCAACTTCAACACTCTTGATCTCCCCGGTTGGATTAGTGACCCCTAGTTGGTTATTTGGAACCCTATTCTCTGGGTTCCATTGAGTATTTTCTGGGTTACGATTTCCCCAAGCCTGAATTTGGGGTGATTTCTCCATCCCGGGTTGTATGTGTGGAGAAGCGGGAACGGGTTGTTTGGTTGTCTTTGATTTCCTACCAAGTAGTTTACTTGCTTTCCGTGATGAAGATAACGAAGCAAATGTGTTCCCAACCCAATTTGACACTCATGCTGCTCACATGGTTCCCTCCACAAAAATCACACGTTAGTTGAGGTGTTTGTACAGAGTTTACCTGCATAGTTCCCAACTGTTTTTGAAGTGCGGTGAGTTAGGCTAAGATGGCTATAAAGGCATCAACTTCATGAAGACCCGAAGATTTCCTTGATGTTGCTCTCTCATTCGGTCTTTGATAAGTTTTGCTTGCCAAAACCTCAAGCAACTCATAAGCCTCCTCTGGTGTCTTATTCTCGCAAGGCCCCTCCTCGAAGCCGCAGATCCACCATGGTTTGCACATTACCCATCAACCCATTGTAGAACGTTTGGACTTGAAGCCAAATTGGCAACCCATGGTGTGGACACTTCCTCATTAACTCCTTGTATCTCTCCCAAGCCTCATACAACGACTCAGAAGCCTCTTGTAGAAATGATGTGATATCATTTCTCAATTTTGCCGACTTAGTTTGGAGGAAAGAACTTGGTAAGGAATTTCGTGCTAGCTCATTCCAAGTTGTTATTGTTCCCGGTGGTAATGCCATTAACCACCCCTTGGCTTTTATCTCCCAACGAGAATGGGAACAATCTCAGCCCTAATAAGCATCATCCGACACTCTATTTGACTTTGAAGGTGTCACAAATTTCTAAGAAATTTGCAATATGCTTGATTCGGGTCTTCCTTCAAATCTTCATTAAATCTAACCGACTACCTGGATCATCTCCCCGAATGATTGCCGTTGAAGGGTTGTTTGCTTGAACCTTGGGTAGGTCTAGTAATACTCGACCCACTACCATTCACTATGGGAATGCCGAAAATTCCCTCGTGGTCCACGTTTCTAGTTGACCCATTTCAACAACTATTTCTTTGCTTCTACAACCTAAACCTCTCTTTCTTCTTCTCTCTCTGTACGTCGTCTAATGGGTTCTCTTCAAGCTCAAGATCAACAAAGAACCATTTCGGGTTGACGCTCGCTCTTCCGCATAAACGCACGCAGTGTGAAAGGGAAAGTGAGATCACAAACCAATTGAAAAATAAAAAAACAAAAAATTAAAAACTCCAATCCCCTAGCTAACTATAGAAAGACTCAATGTTAACTTAAAAACAATCCCCGAAACAACGGTGCCAAAAAACTTGATGCGTTTTTGTTTCCTACAACATGCAATATGTAGCAAGTATACTAATCGCACAAGTAATATAATGGTGGAGTAGAGTATCGTCCCACGAGGATAGTTAGCTAAGCAACCTTAAGTCTACTAATGTTATCAAGTTGAAGCAAAACGACTTCTTTGGATTGATGGGAGCTAATTGCAATTAAACTTAACAAAAAATTTTTAAACTAAAATTTAACTAAGAGGGCAATATTAAAACACCTGGATAATCAATTCAAGTAAAATAGGTAGGGTTTGACTTCATTTGGATTTTTATAGGTTAAACCTAAAAAATTACACCACAATCACATTCATATGCAATGGTTGTAAATCGAACTCACTAAGATGTTAACATACCCCTCTCCGGGCTATGTTTTCCCTATTCATCCTTATTAACCTTCCGCACCCAACAATTTGAAGATTAACAATTCGAACTCATTAAGCACAAGAATCCTAAAATGATTTCATTAATTTCTTTTGAATCTATCTCTAGCATCCAATATTATAATGGTGATTACCAAGAAGCATAACATGACTCATTTCTCAAATCTCATCATGTTCATCACAATATCCATTAAAACTTAGAGTAAACACACAACCAAAGCATTCTCATATGAAAGTAAAACAATCAAACACTTAACCCATTAAAATCCAAACTACAATCAAAACCCCTAACCCAAAAATGGTTAGTTCATAGCTAAATTAAGAATACAAAAAAGCGAAAAAGCAAGAAATAATCAAGTTCAACATAATGCGAGATAAAAGATAAGAAATCTCCCCAAAAGATGAATCCTTTAGTTAGAATCGAATCTTCACCCTTGTTACAATCCAAAAATCGCATCAAAAACTCATCCAAAGAATATGTAAAGCTATTTAACCTAAAAACGAAGACCCTGACAAAAGGCTTAGTTTTCCTTTTTATACCTTACCTTGCCTAAAAACACGCACAAAATGAAATCGAGGCGCTTGACAAAACGCAAATAATGATCACGCTACGGTTAAGAAAGAAACAGATCTGTAGCTCGAGTACTTTGCCATGGCAAGGACAAATTGGCGGCGAAGCCATTTGACGAGTTGCTCAAAGGTTAATTCGCATTCTCGCTTGGCGGAAGCCTTATTTGACGAGTTCTCAAATTACGTAACCTGCCCATTCGCTTGCTTCTTTCGATTTTTGATGCTCTCTTTGGAACAAGCCTCATCGTTTTGCTTTTATCCTACTTCTAACTCTCCCTAACCTTCGGGAGAATCCGCCTAACTTTGAGTCAAAAACTTCCCAATTTTGTCCTTATTTGCATAAATTGTCCATTTTAACCCTGAAAACACGAGAATGTAAAGAATTAAACAACAATTCAAAGTCAAAATGCACCACAAAGTAATTGAAATCCGAATAAAAAGACTAAAGAAAACTGTATAATCCACGGATTATCAATTAACGCCTCCATTTGCATCCTAAATCAAAATAGAATAATAATGAGGGTACATTTAGGCAAAAGAAATAAGTATAAAAGACTAGACATTAAGGGGGTAAATATGACATTTTGCATTCTCATCAATGGCTAAGCTTGATCTTGATGCCACTCAGGAAGTAAAGGATACTTATCAAAAGTTCCTTGATGATGCTGATAGCGTTTTATGCTTGATCTTAGCATCGATGACACCTATGCTGCAAAAACAGCATGAGAATATGGACGCTTCTTCCATTATTCTACATCTCAAGGAGCTTTTTGAAATAAATGCTCGACATGATAGGTACAAGGTGTCGGAGCTGGTGGGGATGTCGTCCGTTTGGGAGGGAGCCCAAAAGTTGGGTCCTCATGTGCTCAAGATGATCAAGCACATAGAAGAGGCTTGAGACTTTGGGATGTGGCTTGGATGCAGAATTACAAATGGATTTAATTCTGCAATCCTTGCCTAACTCTTATGCTCCATTCATAATGAATTTCAATATGAACACGATGGAGAAAACCCTATCAGAACTTTTGAACATGCTGAGGATTGCCGAGCACTACTTGAAAAAGTCCAAGCTTGTTTTACTAGTTGCTGCCAGTAAAGCAAAGGGTAATGGCAAGGGTAAGGCCAAGGCCAAACCCATGCCCAAGCCCAAAGGATAGGTTACTGGCCTTCCCGAGAGGCATGGGGTGAAGTGGCAAGGTAGTCTCGCTTTTTGTGGCAAGCCCTTTCCCGGTCATTGAGGAAACACTGCAAGGCTTTCCTTACAAGCAAGAAAAAGTCAGACGCTACGACTTCAAGTATGTTTATGATTGAGATTAACTTCTCTCCCTCAACATCTTGGGTCATTGACACAGGATGTGGTACTCACATTTGTCTTGATGTGGCGGGGACCTAAGACGAGTAGAGTGCTCGCCAAGGGAGAGGTGGACCTACAAGTTGGAAATGGAGCACATGTGTCCCGCATTGGGGACGTAGGACTTCTGTTTATCTTTGCCTACGGGTTTGTTATTAGAACTACATAAGCTTGTATCACGTACCTTATTTGTAGAAATATTATTTCAAAAAGATCGCTTTGGATAATATAAGGTATCATTTTGAGATATCTAATGGATTGTTGTTCTTTAGTTTGAATGGTATTCTATTTGGAATTGCAAGGTTATATAATGGATTATATGTGCTTGATTCAAACAATAAATATATTCTCAATATTGAAACCAAGAAAGCTAAACATAGCGATCAAAACCAGACATATCTCTGGCATTGTAGATTGTGTCATGTTAATAAGACTCGCATTGCAAAAACTTCAAAGGGATGGAGTTTTGGACCCTTTTTAACTTTCTAGGTCATTTGAGGTATACGGAGTCATGCGTAGGGCAAGATGACAGTCTCCTTTCATAGGACAAGGTGAAAGGGCTCAATTGGGAAAGTAGTAGGCATCATTCATAAGTGATGTATGTGGTCCACTAACAGCTGAGGCTAGGGTGGATATTCATACTTCATCACATTTATTGATGATTTCTGTAGATATGGTTATGTCTACCTTATGAGACATAAATCTGAAGCCTTTGATAAATTCAAGGAATTCAGGAATGAAATACAGAACATGTTAGACAAAAGTATTAAAGCTTTTTGGTCAGATCGAGGAGATGAATACTTAAGCTCAGGGTTTTTAGAGTACCCGAAGGAATATGGGATAGTATCACAACTCACCCCTCCTTATACACCCCGACATAATGGAGTGTCTGGAAGAAGGAACAAGACCTTACTTGACATGGTTAGGTCAATGATGAGTTTTAGTGATTTACCTGTATCGTTCTGGGGTTGCAAAGCTTATGTTAAGAAATTGACTTCGAATAAGTTGGGACCAAAATCTTATAAATGTATATTTGTAGGGTATCCAAAGGAGACCAAATGATACTATTTCTACCACCCATAAGAGCACAAAATTTTTGTTGCTCAATCTGGTGTCTTCCTAGAAAAGGAATATTTTCTAAGAAGTATTAGTGGGAGAAAAGTAGAACTTGATGAAGTTCTAGAACCACAAGATATACTAGATGAAGGACGGGATGATGTGCCACAGGAAGTGGTTGAACATCTAGAGGAGGTTACTCCATCAACCTTTGTGGATCAAAGTGAACCACCTCCCCGGAGGGATTAGCACAAGAGCTACGTAGACTCCGGGAGGGAGTATGCCATGAGCCCGAGAGATACGGTTATCTCGTGACTCAACATGGTGACATACTAGTCTACCAAGACAATGAAACCAGAACCTACGAAGATGATATATCGGATCCAGATTCTGTTAAATGGCTTGAAGCCATGAAATCTGAGATAGACTCCATGTACCTAAACGAAGTGTGGTCTTTGGTGGAACCACTTGAAGGGGTAAAAACCATAGGGTGTAAATGGGTATTCAAGAAGAAGACTTACATGGATGGCAAGGTGCATACTTATAAAACACGACTGGTTGCCAAAGGTTTCAAACAAATTCATGGCATTGACTATAAAGAAAACTTTTTGCCAGTTGCCATGATTAAATCCATCCGGATTATGCTTGCGATTGCTACATATCATGACTATGAGATTTATCAAATGGATGTCAAAACAGCTTTCCTAAATGGAAACCTTGAGGAGGATGTGTATATGACACAACCCGATGGTTTCATTCTTGATGGCCAAGCTGATAGGGTATGCAAGTTGCAGAGATCCATATATGGACTCAAGCAAGCTTCAAGGAGTTGGAACATTCATTTTGATAAGCCGTAAAAGAATTCTAGGGGGCTTAATTAATAAAGATGAGCCCTATGTTTACAAGAAAGTGAGTGGGGAGGGGCGCGGGTAGTATTCCCTAGTGTTGTATGTCGATGACATACTTCCGATCGGGGAGAATGATATACCGAACTTGCAGCTTGATAAAGACTTGGTTATCCAAGTGCTTCTCCATGAAGGGACTTAGGGGAAGCGGAAACCCCTACATCCTTGGTATAAAGATTTATCGTGATAGATCGCGTAGGTTGCTTGGCACCGAGTCGAGTATGTATATTGACAAAGGATGCTGAAAAGATTCCCGGTATGGAAGAATCCAAGAAGGATTTCTTCCGATGTCACATGGTGTTTATCTCTCTAAGGAATTGTGTCCTAGAACATAAGATGAGAGAGATAGGATGAAGAAGGGATCCCATATGCATCAAAGAATTGGATCCATCATGTATGCCATGCTATGTACTCGATTGATGTCTCATGTGCTTTGAGCACTTGTAGGTAGATATCAATCGGATCTAGAATGAGCGTCCATCGGGATGGCTATCAAGAATATTCTTAAGTACCGAAGAGGGACTAAGGGATATGTTCTTGGTTTATGGAGAGGAAGATGAGCTCACTGTAAGAGGATACAGTGATGCTAGTTTCCAAAAGGACAAAGATGATTATCGATCGCAATCAAGATTTGTAATTTGTCTCAATGGCGGTGCACTGAGCTGGAAGATCTCCAAGCAAAGCACGTAGGCGGACTCTACAACAGAGGCCGAGTATATTGCATTGTCAGGATGCGGCCAAGGTGGCGGATCGATTAAGAAGTTCATTCTTGAAGGCCCTGGGTGTGGTTTCCATGATTGTTGATCCTATAGACATCTATTATGACAACAATGGAGCAATTGCTCAAGCCAGGGAACCATGGTCTCATCAAAAGTCCAAACACATACTCAGACGATTCCATCTCATCAGAGAGATAGTTGAGAGGAAAGACGTGCAAATTAGTAAAGTGCATGCGCGGACAATCTCTGCAGATCCACTAACAAAGCCTCTGTCGTAGCAGAAGCATGAAAGGCACTTGAGATCATTTGGTATTAAATACATGAATGATTGGCTATAGTGCAAGTGGGAGTTGTTAGAGTAGATACCCTAGAGCCAATCAATTATTGTAGAATTGATTCTTTGTAATAATGTTCATTAATCGATAAAAGGCATTTTATTCTATGTCGCGTAAATCATTATTATTGCAATATGTATTGATATATGTCCTTAGAATGGTAGAACCGTGATGAGGGTATCAAGTGTTTCAAATCTTGATAATGAGAACCCTATGAGCCCATATGGTGGCCATTCTAGAAATGTCCATAGCCCCACCTAGTATTATTGCAGAAGTAAGGGGGACACGAGATAATATGATTAGGCTATCATAGTGTTGAACGACCTTCGTCAAGGCTTTGGATCGATCTCACTTGTCAAGGTTGTTTGGTGACAACTTGCTGCAACACATGGGTGCTTGATATGGGCGAATACACAGTAGCAAGTTCACCGGGATCGACCCACCGCAGGATTCCATATGGATGGTTAACCCCGTGTCTATGGAACAAATCCTCTAACGAATGGTGGTACATGCAATCCTTAGACTTGAGATCACCGGAGCGCCTTGTGCACCGGGACCATGCCCAGCTTTGACACTAGCCTAACGCAAGCTTCTATTTAGAAAAGTCACAATATGGTGGTGATTGACTTTGTCAAGGAGTGTATCAAAACTATGGTGGATAGACAGAGGATTCATCACTCCCCGGGTATGAGAGAAGTTATCTCATAGCGCAATTTAGTATATGGCAATGACACTAAAATCGTGGGCCATAGGGTGGGGATTGAGTTGTTGCTCTATCCAGCTTTATAATACAGTCATTGGTCCAAACCCGAATACATAATATCGAGAAGTAATGTAAGGTTGACACCTTATTTCTTATGCCTTGGTCTCATCGAGATAGCGTATGATGAAATGATCGAATTGTACGGTAACCATATCGCTTGATGGTAGCTAATTTGTTGAATCCGAATTTATCGGGTGTGGCCATGATGCCTTCGCTAGGGCCTTAATCTTGGTCTGTGTATAGTGAGACGATTAATTGGTGTTAATCGCGATACTACACACTGCCGATATGATGTGGAGCCTATGGGTCACACACATAGAAGATAATTTAAGAGCCAGGAAGAAAGAAGGGCATTTTCATCTTTTTGGGTGAAAGGGTATTTTGGTAATTTCACAGTGTAATTAAATTTGCTGAGGTCGTAGCCTTTATTTAATTTGTTAGGAAAATTAAATAAGTGAAATTACATTTAAATATGTGTTAGCATATATTTAAATAAATTTTCATTATTGTTAAATGTTAATATATATATATAGATATATATATATATTAAATATATATTAATTGATTTTAATTGAGATAATGATGAATTAAAATAAATATCTAATTAGAAGTGTTTGGAAACAAGGGGTGTTTGGGTTGGAGCCCAAGCTTATTCCATATGGGAATAGGGCAATTAAATTTAACTATAAAAGAAAAAGGTTATTTGTAAAAGAGTGTGAATTCATTCAACTCATTTTCATTGTAAAAGAGAAAAACACGTAGCCCCTTTTCCTCTCTCCCACGCCATACTTGTTTTTGATTTTAAATCAAAATACTCTTCATTTCTTCTTGTTTCTTAAGGCTAAAGAGGGATCTAGCAAATCCCTCCTTAGTTTCTTGCGATTGTTTTCGTGTGGACTATGTCGGTTAGATCTTACACTTGGGTCGGTAGCAAAATACATTCAGCGACAACTTGGAGGAGCCTCCAAACGTGCGTATGATTTCTTAAACTCTAGATTAATTTCTGCAGATTCTTATTTGGTATAAACTATAAAATTGTACCCTGATCTTGGTTCTATGGAACAATCCTTGTTATTATTGTTTTTTTTGTTTTCCACTGCCTCAATGGATCGCTTCCTAACAGAGCCTCCATTGTAGTGTCTACTACAGTGCTTTGCTTGGAGCTCTTCCAGCTCATTGCACCCCCATTGACACAAAATATAAACCCTAATTGCGATCGATAATCATCTTTGTCTGTTTGGAAACTAGCATCATTGTATCCTTTTACAATGAGCTCATCTTCCCCTCCATAAACCAAGAACATATCCTTAGTCCTCTAGGTACTTAAGAATGTTCTTGACAGCCATCCAGTAACGCTCACCTGGATTTGATTGATATCTACCACAAGTGCTCAAAGTACATGAGACATCAATTCGAGTACATAGAATGGCATAAATGATGGATCCAATTGCTGATGCATATGGAATCCTCTTCATCCTATCTCTCTTATCTTGTGTTCTAGAACACATTTCCTTAGAGAGATAAACATCATGTGACATCAGAAAAAATCCCTTCTTGGATTCTTTCATACTAAATCTTTTCAGTACTTTGTCAATATATGCACTCTGACTTAGGCCAAGCAACCTACGCGATCTATCACGATAGATCTTTATTCCAAGGATGTAGGTTGCTTCCCCTAAGTCCTTCATGGAGAAGCACTTGCATAACCAAGTCTTTATCGACTACAAGTTCGGTATATCATTCCCGATCAAAAGTATGTCATCGATATACAACACTAGGAATGCCACTACTCTCCCACTCACTTTTTTGTAAACACAAGGCTCATCTTCGTTCTTGATAAAACCGAATTCTTTTATGGCTTGATCGAAACGAATGTTCCAGCTCCTTGAAGCTTGCTTGAGTCCACATAAATGGATCTCTATAACTTGCATACCCTATTAGCTTGCCCATCAAGAACGAAACCATCTGGTTGTGTCATGTACACATCCTCTTCAAGGTTTCCGTTCAGGAAATCTATTTTGACATCCATTTGCCAAATCTCATAGTCATGATATGCAGCAATTGCAAGCATAATCAGGATGGATTTAATCATGGCAACCAGCAAAAAGGTTTCCTCATAGTCAATACCATGAATCTATTTGAAACCTTTGGCAACCAGTCGTGCCTTATAAGTATGCACCTTGCCATCCATATCAGTCTTCTTCTTGAAGACCCATTTACACCTGATGGGTTTTATCCCTTCAGGTGGTTCCACCAGAGACATACTTGGAAGACACTAGAACAAGCAACAAAAATTTTGCGCTCTTCTGGGTGGTAGAAATAGTATTCTTTGGATACCCCACAAATATACATTTGCAGGATTTTGGGCCCAACTTGTTCGAAGTCAATTTCTTAACATAAGCTTTGCGACCCCAAATCCTTAGATAAGACAAGTTAGGCTTTCGCCCACTCCATAGTTCATATGGAGTCTTATCTACAGACTTTGATGGCACACGGTTCAAAACGTGAGTCGCAGTCTTTAAGGCATAACCCTAGAATGATGCAGGTAGATCACTAAAACTCATCATGGACCTCACCATGTCAAGTAAGGTCCTATTCCTCCTTTCAGATACTCCATTATGTTGGGGTGCATCCGGAGGGGTGAGTTGTGATACTATCCCACATTCCTTCAAGTATTCAGAAAACCCTAAGCTTAAGTATTCACCTCCTCAATCCGACCGAAGAGCTTTAATACTTTTGCCCAACATATTCTGCACTTCATTCCTAAATTCTTTGACTTTATCAAAGGCTTTAGATTTATGTCTCATAAGGTAGACATAACCATATCTACTGAAATTATCAGTAAATGTGATGAAGTATGAATATCCATCTCTGGCTTCAACTTTTAGTGGACCACATACATCACTATGGATGATGCCTACTAGTTCAGTATCCCTTTCACCTTGTCCTGTGAAAGGAGACTTGGTCATCTTGGCTAACAGGCATGACTCGCATACCTCAAATGACTGAAAGTCAAAAGGGTCCAAAACTCCACCCCTTTGAAGTTTTGCAATGCGAGTCTTATTAATGTGACACAATCTATAGTGCCAGAGATATGTCTAGTTTTGATCGCTATGTTTAGTTTTCTTGGTTTCAATATTGACAATATCCTTATTGTTTAAATCAAGAACATATAATCCATTATATAACCTTGCAATTCCAAATAGAATACCATCAAACTAAAGGATAACAATCCATTAGATATCTCAAAATGATACCCTATATTATCCAAAGCAGATACTGAAATAATATTTCTAGAAATAGAAGGTATGTGATAACAGTTATGTAGTTCCAACAACAAGCCCGTAAGCAAAGATAAACAGTAAGTCCCTACCACCAATGCAATCACATGTGCTCCATTTCCTACTCTTAGGTCCACCTCTCCGTTAGCGAGCACTTTACTTTGCCTAAGTCCCTGCACATCAGTACAAATGTGAGTACCACATCCTATGTCAATGACCTAAGATGTTGAGGGAGAGAAGTTAATCTCAATCATAAACATACCTGAAGTCGTAGCATCTGACTTCTCCTTGCTTGTGAGGAAAGCGTTGCCGTGTTTCTTTCAGTGGCCAGGCTTGCCACAAAAGAAGGAGACTACCTTGCCCTTCCCTATGCCACTCTCAAGCCCAAGAGCACACTGATAATCCGAGAATTATACTGTTTTAATTAGGCTTTTTGGCCGAATTTTAGATACTTCTTAGTTCATTCATGCCTGAATTGCTACTTAATCCTATACATTTTTTGTTGCAGGCCAAAATGGACATTTTGAGAAAATAAGAAGCGAATTGGAATTTTTGGACCCAGAAGTAAGCGGATCTCAAAATTTGGGAGAGTTCGGAAGTAGATTTAAGCAATATGAAGCTTTTTCCCATGGGAGAGCATCGAAGATCAAAGATTCAAGCAAAGAAGTAAGCGGAGGGCAATTCTGTAATTTCATAATTCTTCATGAAGGTTCGCCGCGGCGAAGTCTATTCTTCACCGCAGCGAAAGAAGTTAAACACGAGATTCCAACTTACCTTGTCGCCGCGGCGAAGTCTACGAATTTTAGTTTCTCCAAAACGCACAGTTTTATTTGAGGAAAGTTTTAAGTCTTTTGGGGCGAGCTATATAAGAAAACCTTTACCATTTTGAGGGGTTCATCCAATTTTTGTCTATTCTCATTGAGTTTTGAATAGATTTGATATTTAGAGAGAAGATTTGAGCTTGAATCTTGTGGATTCTTCAACTAGGGAGATCTCTACTCTTTTCTGTGCATTTCAATATGTTAAACATTGTGTTTATTGTTTTTCTTGTTGTTTGTGTTGATTTAGTTATGAACTAATCCATTTTGGGTTAGGGTTTTGATGTAACTCGGAATTCTATAGGTTAATCAATTGATTATTGTTATTTTGATATTCTCTTGCATAGATTGTGTGGTTATTCTGTTTTTATTGATTTTATTTTATTTTATGATGAGATTGAGAGATGAATCATATTAAGCTTCTTGGGTAATCACCATTGTAGTATTGAATGCTAGAGATAGATTTGAGAATCAGTGAAATCAATCTAGGATTCCATTAGCTTAATGAACTTGGATCTATTATTCTTCAAATTGTTGGGTGCGGAAGTTTAATAGGGAAAAGTAGGAATTCATAGCCTAAGAAGGTATGTTTGACAACTTAGAGAATCCGATTTACAATCCGTGCATGTGAATGTGAAAATAGCATAATCCATAAAATTCATCCATGGAGTCCGAATGTAGTCAAAACCCTAACCTTTTGTTAAATTGATATTACTCATGTCTTTAATTCTTGCCTTTATTAATTAGTTTTTAAAACTTAGTAAGTTTTGTTTTAGTTTTAGTTTTAAACTCTCCCATTAATCCAAACAAATTCGGTTCCTCCAACTTGAAAAACACTTAGGAAAATTAGTGCTTAGCAACCAATCTTCGTGGGAACGATACTCACTCATCACTTTATTACTTTGTGAGACTAGTGCACTTGTTATCACTACATGTTGTAGTAACAACGCATCAAGTTTTTGGCACCATTGCTGGGGATTGAGTTTTGTGTTAACATTGAGTTTTCTTGTGTTAGCTAGATTGGAGTTTATTTCTATTTTAATTGTTGTTTGTTTAAATTTTGTTCTTCTTTTCGGTTGGTTTGAGATCTCAATTTTTCTATTTTTTTTTGTGTAGTTTATGCGAAGAGCAAGACGTCAGCCAATGGTTCTTGTTGATCCTGAGATTGAAAGAACCACTAGAAGACTTAACAGAGAAAGAAGAGAAAGAGAGGCTACAGTTAAATAGAAGGTCATAGTTGTTGAGATAGCAGAAAATAGAACACTAAGGGAGTTTTCAGTTCTCTCAGTTGATGGCAATGGATCGAGTATTACTAGACTAGCAGTACAAGCCAACAACTTTGAGATAAATCCGGCAATCATCCAGATGATCCAGCAGTCGGTACAGTTTAAAGGAGATTTGAAGGAAGATCCAAATCTACACATTGCCAATTTTTTAGGAGATTTGTGATACTTTCAAGTCAAACAGAGTGTTAGATGACGCTATCAAATTGAGATTGTTCCCGTTTTCATTGAGGGATAAGGCAAGGGATAGTTAATGGCACTACTATCAAGAATGATCACAACATGGAATGATTTAGCACTGAAGTTCCTGACCAAATTCTTTCCTCCAGCAAAATCGGCAAAGCTGAGAAATGATATCACATCGTTTCTATAAGAAGAGTTGGAATCATTGTATGAGGCTTGGGAGAGATACAAAGAATTACTGAGGAGGTGTCCACATCATGGGTTGCCAGTTTGGATGCAAGTCCAAACGTTTTATAATGGATTGATGGTGAATGTGCAAACTATGATGGATGCAACATTGGGAGGAGCACTGCAAAATAAGACACCAGAAGAAGCTCATGAGTTGCTTGAAGTTCTGGCAAGCAACAACTATCAAAGACCTAATGAGAGGGTGCAACCGAAGAAATCTATGGGTCTTCATGAAGTTGATGCATACATAGCCATTTTAGCCCAACTCACAGCACTTCAGAAATAGTTGGGAAGTATGCAGGTAAATTCTATTCAAGCTTCTCAACTAATTTGTTAATTTTGTACATGTGGTCACGTGAGCAGTGAATACCAAGTGAGGAACACGTTTGCTTCAACGTCTTCATCATCGAAGTAGGTTAACTACTTGGCAGGAAATCAAAGGCAACCAAACAACCTGTACTCCAACACATATAATCTTGGTTGGAGGAATCATCTGAACCTATCTTGGGGAAACCAGAACCAACAGAATCAGCAAAACAATCAATGGAACCAAAGAGCATTGCCAAACAACCAAGCAGGGGTGAACAATCAACCAGGAGAGCAAATAATGGCAAAATTGGAGGACATGTTTGAAAAGTTTATGCAAGAGACCACAAGTTTTATGAATGAGACGAGGACGAATTTCAGAAATCAAGGGCATCTATTCAGAACTTGGAGGACAATTGGCTGATAAGTTAAATGGGAGACCACATGGGTCCCTGCCGCGCAACACAGTGCCTAACCTACGTGAGCAAGCAAATGCAATAACTCTGAGAAGTGGGACAGTGTTAGAAGAAGTGGAACAATCAGGGAAAGAAGGAAGCCCACCAAAAGAAAAGGAAGATTTTGATGAGGAAGTTGATGAAGAGATAGTTGCTGAAGAGAAACCAACCAATTCTAGGGTTGATGAACAAAAGCGGGAAGAGAGGCAAAGACAAAAGAAAGAGAAATTGCCATTTCACGAGATACCACCAGAGTTGGCCCATCACACTCCTCCCATGCTTTTTCCTCAGGGACTCAAGAAAAAGAATCAAGATAAGCAGTTTTCCAAATTTATTGAAATATTTAAAAAACTGCATATTAACATTCCTTTTGCAGATGCATTGCAACAGATGCCGAGCTACGCGAAATTTCTCAAAGAGATTTTATCAAACAAAAGGAAGTTAGAAGTTGAGGAAACAATGATGCTTACAGAAGAGTGCAGTGCCATTCTCCAGAAGAAGCTACCCTTGAAACTCAAAGATCCAGGGAGTTTTACTATTCTTTGCATTATATGAGACATTACTTTTGATCAAGTTTTGTGTGATTTAGGTGCAAGCATTAATTTAATGCCTTTTTCTATTTTCAGGAGATTGGAAATTGGTGAAGTGAAGCCAACGACCATGTCGTTGCAACTTACAAATAGATCCATCAAACATCCGAGCAGTATAGTCAAAGATGTGTTGGTGAAGGTGGACAAGATTATCTTTCCAGCGGATTTTGTTGTATTGGACATGGAAGCGGATGAGGAAATGCCTCTTATTTTGGACCGACTATTTTTGGCCACTGGGAGAGCTCTCATTGATGTACAAGAAGGAAAGTTGATGTTGAGGGTTCAAGATGAAACAGTAACATTTAATGTGTTTGAAGCTGTGAAGTTTCCAATCGAATTGGTTTCGTGCTTTAGTGTTGATGTGGTGGATAAACTAGTGGAAGAGGATATTGAAGAGAACACTCCACAACTGCCTCTAGAAGCTTGTATTGCCCAATCAAAAACATTAGAGGTAGATGAGTCAGCGAAGAATGAATGTGCTAGATTGTTGGAAGCATTTCAGCCGATTGATGAGAGCCAAGATCTAGAATTTGAGGAATTTATTTTTTAGAAGGAGAAGGAAAAGGAAAGAAAGGAAGAACCTCCGAAGCTTGAACTAAAGCCCTTGCCTTCCCACCTTAAATATGTGTATCTTGGTTGAAGCAGAAACTTTCCCAATAATCATCAGTTCAAGGTTGAGCAAATTGGAAGAAGAGTGGTTGATTAGGGTACTAAGAGAACATAGATCAGCAATTGGGTGGACCATTTTGGATATTAGAGGCATCGCTCCATCGTTTTGTATGCATAAGGTACTTATGGAAGATGATGTCAAGCCTAGGGTGCAGCCACTACGGAGACTGAATCCTTCGATGAAGGAAGTGGTGAGAAAGGAGGTGGTGAAACTTCTAGATGCGGGAATAATTTATCCTATTTCTGATAGTCCATGGGTGAGCTCGGTGCAAGTAGTTTTGAAGAAAAGAGGTATCACAGTAATAAAGAATGAAAGCAATGAATTGATACCAACTAGGATGGTCACGGGCTGGAGAGTATACATTGACTACCGAAAATTAAATGAAGCGACAAGGAAGGATCATTTCCCATTTCCTTTCATTGATCAGATTTTTGAGAGATGAATCATATTAAGCTTCAGGTATGTTTATGATTGAGATTAACTTCTCTCCCTCAACATCTTGGGTTATTGACACAGGATGTGGTACTCACATTTGCACTGATGTGCAGGGACTAAGGAAGAGTAGAGTGCTTGACAGGGGAGAGGTGGACCTACGAGTTGGAAATGGAGCATATGTGGCTGCATTGGCTGTAGGGACTTACTGTTTATGTTTGCCTACGGGCTTGTTGTTGGAACTACAGAACTGTTATCACGTACCTTCTATTTCTATAAATATTATTTCAGTATCCGCTTTGGATAATATGGGGTATCATTTTGAGATATCTAATGGATTGATGTCCTTTTAGTTTGAATGGTATTCTATTTGGAATTGCAAGGTTATATAATGGATTATATGTTCTTGACTTAAACAATAAAGATATTCTCAATGTTGAAACCAAGAGAGCTAAACATAGCGATCAAAACCAGACATACCTCTGGCACTGTAGATTGGGTCATGTAAATAAGACCCGCATTGTAAAAATTCAAAGGGATGGAGTTTTGGACCCTTTTGACTTTTAGTCATTTTAGGTATGCAAGTCATGCCTGTTAGGCAAGATAACCAAGTCTCTTTTCATAGGACAAGGTGAAAGGGCTACTGAGCTGTTAGGCATCATCCATAGTGATGTATGTGGTCCACTAACAGTAGAAGCCAAAGGTGGATATTCATACTTCATCACATTTACTGATGATTTTAGTAGATATGGTTATGTCTACCTTATGAGACATAAATCTGAAGCCTTTGATAAATTCAAGGAATTCAGGAATGAAGTACAGAATATGTTGGGCAAAAGTATTAAAGCTCTTCGGTCGGATCGAGGAGGTGAATACTTAAGCTCAGGGTTTTCTGAATACCTAAAGGAATGTGGGATAGTATCACAACTCACCCCTTCATATACACCTGACAGGCTATTCGCAAGTATGTGAAATCGTGCAAGTAATAAAACTCGAGTAAACGAGTGTCAAATCCCAAGAGAACTACCTACCAAGTACCAAACTTGTCTATTTTATTGCTATTGATGAAACCGAATTTTATGAATGAATTTAATGAAAAGGAAAACAAATTAAAAACTAAATAAATCAGAATTTTATAAAAGTTATGGTGTAAAGATCAATATGGCTAAACCCTAGGGCACTGATTTCACACCAATTTATTCCTATGTATTGACGATTATTACTATCCTAATTAAGCTTATTCTAAAGGCCAAACTCCCTAATATTCCCCAAATTTTCTCTCAAACAATTAGTGAATCAACCCTTAAACAACAACCTAAAATATCTCTAAGTTGGATTTAGAAGCTAAGAGATCATTAAGTTCGATGGAATTTACCAGAGCCTCATAGATCGCAATAACCTATCTCTAGCGTTCACTCAATCTATGGTTTTATTACCTTAGAAAAATTAGGTTTCATCTCTCAATCTCAAGCCAACCCATGATATCATTCAACCCTCAGATCCTTAAGAATTGAAAGCATTACACACAATAATAAAACTTAGAATTAATGCTCAATAAGAAATTAATAAAGATAACGTCAACACATATTCATAAATTGGGCTACATCTTTAGCCCTAGAAAAGAGATTTAGTTCATAGTTACAATAATAAAAACCATCATTCTATTCAACAACATGAGTTCAAGAAAGAAAAATATAAACACTTCTCTAATTGGTGAACGAGAGCTTCAAGAATCCCGATCTCCAAACTAGTAGCCGTCGTCTTCTTTCTCTCCCAAAAAAACTCCTTTAAAAATCTTAAAGACCCTTATTTATAGTGCTAGTGTTTTGATCTTACTTAAGAAAAAATTAAATGCCTTAGCCCATTCAGATTCGGATTAGGATAATGCATTAACCTAACAAGCCCGTGACCCATCATCGCGGAGGTAAGAACAGTCTCTGCAGCAATCGTTCTTTCTATCCAAGGCATCCGTTATCTTTAGAATTTGGTAAAGTAATCAACATAGACTTTATATCTCTATGAATAAGCTTTCCAACACCACCAGAATCGTTGAATTCCGATTTCTACAGCTCAAGTTATGACAAAAACATCGAAGCATGCTCATCTTGAAGGATTTCTAGATTTTACGTTATATCTTCAACGCGTCACAACTTTATCGTTTCAACTCCGATTCTTGTACCGTTTGTTCCTACGCATCATGAATTCCATCGACATCATTCTTTTCCCTTCAAATATCTGTTTCAGCCTGAAAACACTCAAAATACACCCGTGATCCCGTAAAAGGCATTTATGAAAGAATTAATTGAAATTCCACAATTTAAACACATTTTTCCATAAATAATCCAGTTACATCGCTAACAAAATATAAACTTTCAAGCTCTTATCACAACCCCCAACCAGGTTTTTGCTAGTCCCTAGCAAACTAAGCGATAAAATAAGTCTCTAAGCTTGAAAATAAAACAACCAATTAAAAACCTTTATCTAAACTATCCTAAATCACTTTCGTAGATTGACCCAATTGCATTTAGCGTATACAACAAGCCTTTAAACCCCTAGGCAGCCCTAGTTGGATGAGTTGTAGTCTCGTGAGGGTTTCCAGAGACGATACCCACAAACATCCACACTAAACTTATCCTAAACTCCAAAAACAAAGATAAACATAAACATAAAAAGAACAAAAACTAACAAAAATTCTTGGATCAATTCATAGAAGTGTCTCAAAAATCGCATATACACAAAGCAACTAGAATAATTAAAAATCACCTAAACTCACAGACAATGCAAACATAAATTTCATTTTCGTTATTGACCCTAGAACATCCATACAACCACAAACCATTAGTCTACAAACTCGGATAGTTTTATGCATAACATTCATGAACAAGATTTTGATTTCAGTATTCGGGTTATGACTTATATGTGAATCATGGAATCAAACTCCATGGCTCATTTTTCGAACCACTCTCCAATAGTGTAGAATTTCACATTACCTTGGATCAATAGGTCTTTGTAAAGGTTGTAACGTTAGGCTAGGGTATGAGTTCATGAGGGAATGAAAAGGGAAATTAACAAAAATCAAATTAAGAGACTTAATTTTTATTCGTTCTTATTACTAACACACACAACACTTCCCTTTTTCACTCAGTAGCTTCCCAACCTTTATCAAGCTCTTTCTTTTTGACAGTAATGTACTCATTCATAATTCCAACTCTTCACAATACTTTTCAACACCCACTTTTCTTTTCTTTTTTTTTTTTTTTTTTTAATAAAAGAAAATAATAAGAGAGTAGAAAACATACACACAGCCCCACTGATCTTACAAGCACTCCACAACCCCAACCAATTTCTTCGCATAAATCTAGGTTGTGGCAAAACTACACTTCCTCACCAACACTCGTGTTAAGCTTGAACAACAATTAAGTCTCTTAAGGAAAAATGAGTAAGATTGTGTTTTAGGCTTATATTCAGGGTAGGGTAAAAATTTAGTTCAAAGAAAGAAAAACAGGGTTAAATTGTGTTTAAAGGCTCAAAAGGGTTAACAAGTGATGACAATAAAAATAGTTGGCTTGAAAGGCTCAATCGGTCCAAAAACAGCCTAAATAATTTCCTAAGTGATGTGAACTCTAGGATTTCGCCTTGAGTGATTATCAAATGAGTTCTAGAGTTTGTTGAGATCGCAGCAATGTTCATGGAGAATTCACACATAACATGTCTCTAAGTAGGTAAACTGAACCACTTTCAATCCACAATTCACTAGGGTCTCAAACTAAATGTCATTAACCTTCACAAACATCCGTAATTAAAGATAAAAATTAATGTCCTCCATTAGTTCTATGTTATTGCAATCACATTCCTATCATAGACATATGATTTCATCCAAGAGAAAAAAATAAAATAAAATAAAACTCACAACATAAAACAAAAGAACAAACAAAATTGCTCTCTAAATCTATAAAAAATTATGCTCAAATTAAATTCCTTAAATTCCTACCCCCAACCATAAATTCAACATTGTCCTCAATGTTAAAAGTAGGAACAAGAGAAAGAGAACGTTACCGCATTCCTCAATATAATAAGGTTGTCTAGTCGTATATGCCAAATTCGTTCTAAAAAAAAAAAAAAAAAAAAAAAAAAAAACTAAACAGACCTTGTCGGCCATCATTGTTATGCAGAAAAAATAATGGATATAAAGAGCATTAACAATAAAGATGAAATAACAATCCACAAAGACTTAATGAACACACAGTAACAAAATGCAAGTACATCAAAACAAAACAACAAAACAAACTACCACCGACAACATTAAACAAAAACACAACTGAAATTTCCATCTACTCCTCCATACTCTCCTCAGAATCATCATCAGAAGCATCGCCTTGCTCCTCATCCGCTGGATACACAAAATCAGTCCATTCACACCCTAGTGTTGCTATCCCAGCATGGGCAAGTTGCAATCTTTGCATCTCATATTGCACCCTTATTTGCCCACTCATCCACGTCATCCAGGCTTCTTGACGATTCTGTTGCTTTTTCAACTTTTCAATGTCTTCATTCAACTTCGACAATTGATCTCTTTGGGATAGCTTCGTCAATGAAGAGGCTTTGGTCCTGGGTACTTTTACTCTGCCCCCACTAGTGAGATTTTCCATAAATTGCATTGTAAGACATACTCCTTGCGGGATTAAAACTTTTCAACATTCAAAGGCACTTGAGCTTGCTTACACAATTAAGTAATCATGTGAGGGAAGTAAAAACTAGTCTTGTTACGCTTTGCTGAATGGGTAATCTCGTGAAAAATAATCTCACCCATATTCATCCTCATCTTGTGGTGGATAGCATACATCAAAATCGCCCTAGCTTTGCTAATAGTGCTCATGTGCTTTGAGGGCATCATTCTAGAGCACACAAAATACAACCACATGCGCGAAGTTGAGTCTAAAAACTTACTTTCAAAACGGATGTGTTTTCTAGCCGTAATAAACCATGTAGCTTTCCCTTCTGTTAGAAAATTAATCACTGCGTCATAATCCACTTCTTGCTTGTATGCGGCATAGGCATCCTCATCTATCTCAACTTGTAGCAGCCCATAAAACTGATTAATAGCAGTTGCTGTAAATACTACCTTTTTACCTCTTACCATTGTCCTCCCATCAACGCTATCATGAACGTTGGCATAGAACTCTTTCACCACAGAGGCAACAGTAGGAGCCGGGGGTTCTTTGCAAAAATATCTCCTACCCTAGAGCTTGAATTACATCAGTTATTCCCCTAAAATCTTCTATAAACACCAGCCCTCTTTCTTCAATAAATCCACCCGGTTTCTTTGCAAAATTCTCATATCTTTCCTGGGTAGCCTGACTAACAAATCATATATCAATGGAGGCCTGCCCTTTTCCTTTTTCTCTCCTATCACTTCCTGGCTTTCTTTTGGGTGCCATTATCACTGTTTCTCACTTAACCCAAACAAATAATTAAACCACTCTTAATACCCAACGAAAATCACTACACTCCCACAAAACTATAACTTTTCTTCTTCAGTCAAGCAACAACCAAGAAAATAACCACAGGCTCCCACGAAATTCAAATCAATCTCTCCCAATCTTTAACAACTAACAAAAATCATCCCACACTCCCACACAATCCAAATAAATGGATTCCAATCTTTAACAATCAAAATTACAATGCAGAATGGGTGAGACACACTTGCTTGAGCCTTATTCTGTCCAAATGTGCCTTGAATTGGTATGGATTAGCTCAATTTTTGAAAACCCCCAATTCTCTTTTTGGAACCGTAACCTTGATTTTTGCAAAAATTCCACTTGTTCCCTTTGATCTGCGAATTATGATGTGAAATTGTGTGTGTTAGTGAGCTATTAAGAGGAAAAAAAATTGGTTGAAGGAGGTGATGGTTAGATTGTTGTATAGAGAGGAAGAGAAATTGGTGAGAGGGAAAGAACTGTAGAGAGAAAAGGGCAGTGATGAAATGTGATTTTTAGATCTGATATAAATGCGATATCGCATTGGCTGTTGCGATCGCTGTGGCGATGGACTTTGTCGCCACGACGATCGTGCTTTTTGTCGTGGCTACACGTTGGACTAACACTCGCTGCAGCGATGATGTGCGTTGCTGTGGCGCGTGATTAATCACCAATCTCTTCTAGTCGTGCGCGAAACTCACACTCGCTGCAGTGATGGCTTTCACCACCCTGGCGAGCGTGATGGTGTCGTAACTCAACAGAACCAGATTGTTCCCTGAGTGTGTTGTGCTAATAACCTGAAAAAGACAATCAGAATATCTAAATTAACGAACTAAAAATAACGCAAACACATAACACACAAAAATTACTAAACAGAAAAAAACATACAAATAAAAATAAGTAAATAAAAACCAAACGGAATCGAAATCTTGGGTTGCCTCCTAAAAAGAGCTTGTATAAAGTCTTAAGCTCGACTCCTTTCTGTCGTCAATTAGGATTTTGAAAAAGAATTGAAACCCTCTCGTCTTCATTCCCATTCTCAATATAAGGTTTCAATCTTTGGCCGTTGACTTTGAATGTTCCCTTCGTGGGGTGGTGAAGCTCTATCACCCCATGCGGAAACACGCGATGAATTATGAATGGGATAGACCATCTTGAGCACAATTTTCCAGGGAAAAGTCGTAGTCTTGAGTTAAACAACAGCACTTTGTCGCCCTCCTTGAATTCCTTATTCACAATATGTTTGTTGTGCCACTGCTTAGTATTTTCTTTGTAGATTCAGGCATTCTCATATGCATTATTGCAAAACTCTTCCATCTTATTGAGTTGTAGCAATCGTTTTGCTCATGCGGCTTGTAGATCAAAGTTTAGAAACTTCACTGCCCAATATGACCTATGCTCTAACTCTACTGGCAAGTGGCAAGCTTTTCCATAAACCATCCTATAGGGTGACATTCCTATTGGTGTTTTGAATGCCGTCCTATATGCCCATAATGCATCATCAAGCTTGGTTGCCCAATCCTTTTGAGAGGTGCTTATTGTCTTTTCCAAGATTCGTTTCAGCTCCCTGTTTGATACTTCTACTTGGCCACTGGTTTGAGGGTGATATGGGGTAGCAACTCGATGTGTAACCCTATACTTGCTTAGCAATGTTGCAAATTGGCGATTGCAAAAGTGAGAACCACCATCACTGATAATGGGCCTTGGCGTGCCAAACCTTGAAAAGATATTCTTCTTCACGAACTTGATAACTACGCGAGCATCGTTTGTTGGCAACGCAGCAGCTTCCACCCACTTCAAAACATAATCTACAGAAACCAAAATAAAACGGTTAGAAAACAAGGAAAGAAAAGGTCTCATAAAATCTATCCCCCACACATCAAACAATTCTACTTCTAGGATATTATTTAAAGGCATGGCATTTCTCCTAGATATGTTCCCAACCTGTTGACACTCATCACAACTCATAACAAAATGAAAAGCATCTTTAAAAAGAGTTGGCCAGAAAAATCCTGATTGAAGAATTTTAGCGGTGGTCTTTGTCGAACCAAAATGACCACCAACTTCCATTGAATGACAATGATGAAGAATATTCGTCATCTCTTCTTCTGGCACACATCTTCTTATCATTTGATCGGTGCAATGCTTGTACAAAAAGGATCCTCCCAAAAGTAGTACTTTAAATCTGCAAAAAAATTATTTCGTCTTTGGGAGTTCATTCTAGGAGGCAATACTTTTTGAGCCAAATAGTTAGCAATATCTGCAAACCACGACCCTTCTTGAATAGCAAACAATTGCTCATCCGAAAAGTATTTGTTGATTGGTTTTTCTTCCTCTCGAACTTCTTCATTAGACTCTAATCGAGATAAATGGTCAGCCACTTGATTCTCCGTTCCTTTCTTGTCCTTAATCTCCAAGTCAAATTCCTGTAAAAGCAATACCCATTGCAATAATCTTGGCTTGGAATCCTGTTTTGCTAGGAGGTACTTCAATGTAGCATGATCAGTGTACACAATAACATTGGTGCCTAGCAAATAAGAACGAAATTTATCAATAGAGAATACTACTGCTAAAAATTCTTTTTCAGTAGTAGCATAATTTAACTATGGTCCCGTTAAAGTCTTGCTGGCATAATAAATCACATGCAAAACTTTACCTTTCCACTGTCCTAAAACAGCCCCTAAAGCTTAGTCACTTGCATCACACATGAGTTCAAAAGGTAGTTCCCAATCGGGTGCAACAATAATAGAAGCAGAAATTAATTTCGCTTTTAAACATTTAAATGCATCTAAACACTCTTAACTAAAATTAAAAGGAACATCCTTAGCTAATAAATCACAAAGAGGTTTAGAGATTTTAGAGAAGTCTTGTATGAATCTCCTATAAAAACCTGCATGCCCAAGGAAACTTCTGACAGCCTTCACTGAGTTTGGAGGTGTTAGTTTCTCAATTACTTCAATCTTTGCTCAATCCACCTCAATTCCATTCGCGGATATCCAATGACCTAACACAATTCCATCTCGTACCATGAAATGGCATTTTTCCCAATTTAGCACCAAGTTAGTGTCAACACATCTCTGCAAAACATTAGATAAGTTAGTTAAACAATCATCAAAAGAATCTCCAAAAACAGAAAAATCGTCCATGAAAACTTCATTGGACTTCTCAACCATATAAGAGAATATTGAGATCATGCAACGTTGAATAGTTGCAGGAGCATTGCACAAGCCAAAAGGCATTCTTCAATAGGCGATTGTTCCGTATGGGCACGTGAAAGTCGTTTTCTCTTGATCTTTTAGCGCTATAGCAATTTGATTGTAGCCTGAGTATCCGTCTAGGAAACAATAGAACTCATGGCTAGCTAACCTCTCTAACATTTGATCGATGAATGGCGATGGAAAATGGTCCTTACGAGTCACAGAATTCAGTTTGGGATAGTCGATACATACTCTCCATCCCTTGACTGTTCGTGTTGGAATCAGCTCGTTATTATCATTACGAACCACTGTCATTCCTCTCTTCTTTGGCACTACTTGGACTGAACTTACCCATGCACTATTCAAAATTGGATATATAATTCTTGCATCTAAGAGCTTCAACACCTCCTTCTTGACCACTTCTTGCATTGATGGATTCAATCTTCTTTGTGGTTGGATGGTAGGCTTATAACTTTCCTCCATTAGGATCTTGTGCATGCAAATTGAAGGACTGATACCTTTTATATCCGTAATTGTCCATCCAATGGCCTTCTTGTATTTTCTCAATATGTGCAGCAACTTTTCTTCCTCCACAACACTCAAAGAAGCATTAATAATAACTAGAAAAAATTTACCCTCTTCTAAAAATGCATACCTTAAATGAGATGGTAGTTGCTTGAGCTCAAGTGTAGGGCCCTTTGTGATTGGTGAAGTTGACTGAGACACCACGACTCCAATTTCTCTAATCGAATTAGCTTCAGGATGAACCAAGGGTGGTAGAGCATTTAAGTATCGTAAACACTCCCTTATCTCTTCACTATCAACTTCATCCTCCTAATCTCTAAAATTCATCAAACAATTCCCTAAAAGAAAAATGGGGTAGCTTTCTTCAAAATTCTGCTTAACTATGGTGTCGAGAACATCAATCTTAAAACATGAGTCTAATTCAGATGAACGCTTCATAGATTCAAAAACATCAAATTCTACTTGCTTATCTTCTACCCTTAAGATTAATTTCCCTTGGTGGACATCTATCAATGTTCTACCCGTGGCTACAAAGGTCGTCCTAAAATTAAAGGTATTTCCCTATCTTCCTCCATGTCTAACACTATGAAATCTACTGGGAAAATCAGTTTGTCTACCTTAATCAAGACGTCTTTTACCTCCCCCCTAGGATATGTTATCGATCGATCAGCTAATTGGAGAGACACGGTGGTTGGCTTTACTTCTCTTAGTCCAAGCTTCCTGTAAATGGAAAACGGCATTGAATTTATACTTGCCCCTTAGATCACATAAAACTTTATTAAAATAACAACTACCAATAATACAAGGAATAGTAAAACTCCCTAGATCTCGTAGTTTAGGTGGTAGTTTCTTTTGAATTAGCGCGCTGTATTCCTCCGTTAGCATAACTTTCTCGTGTTCCTCGAATTTTCTCTTGTGCATGAGGATCTCCTTCAAAAACTTCGCATATTTCAGCATCTGTTCTAGCATATCAACAAAAGGGATATTAATATGTAAACTTTGAAACATGTCAATAAACTTACCGAATTGCTTATCAAGCTTCTGATTCTTCAACCGTTATGGGTATAGAAGGGTTGCCTGGCTTGAAGGAAGTTTCTACTTAGATGTACGCTAGCCGCGGCCACCAGATTCATCGCTGCAGTGATGAGTTGAAAATTCTGACGAATTGGGAGCATGATCACGCTCGCCGCGGCCACCAGTGTCATCGTCGCGGCGATTGTCCTTGTTTCAGACGAGCCTCTCCACATTCTCATGATCATTGCAGCAAGGAATGTCATCGCCACAGTGATCGTTATTCTGCTCATCCTTCAAGTCTTGTTCTTGCCTCTGTTTTTCACCCTCTGAATTTTCCAAAATTCGTCCACTCCTCAAGGTGATTGCATGCGCTTGTTCCTTGGGATTTTTCTCTGTATCGCTTGGCAAAACTCCTTGAACTCTTCCAGCTAATATGTTTTGAATTTGTCCAATTTGAGTCTCAAGGTTGCCAATAGAAGCTGATTGATTTTGGCCCAGGACGTCAGTTTTCTCAAATCTCTTGCTTGTCTCTTTAATGAACTTGGTCAACACATTCTCTAAATTAGATTTTGGCTCTTGAGGTTGAAAAACAGGAAATTGTTTTTGCTTATTGTTGTTGCTCCATGAAAAGTTCGGGTGTTTCCTCCATGCTAGATTATATGTGTTGGAATACGGATTCCCTTGCCCCATTTGGAAATTATAGATGTAATTGGCTTGTTCAGGTTGAGCAAACAAGTTCCCTTCTTGACAATCCTTCGATGAATGATTTCCAGCACAAAGATCACATGTTAGAGAAGAAGATTCAATTGCATTTATTTTTAACACATTACCTAATTGCTTTTGGATGTTCGAAAGTTGAGTAGCCAATGCAGTGTAACTGTCAACTTCGTGCACTCCCACTGATCTCCTTGTTGAAGTTCTCTCTGAAGTCCTCATATAGTTATTGTTTGCCATCACCTCAATCAGATTGTATGCTTCCTCTGGTGTTTTATTGTTCAAGGCTCCCCCGCTTGCAGCATCAATCATAACTTGAATCGTTGGTAGCAACCCTTGGTAGAACGTTTGCACTTACGACCAGATTGGTAAACCATGGTGAGGGCACCTCCGTAAGAGATCCTTATACCTTTCACATGCTTCATACAATGACTATGAATCTTGTTGGTAAAAGTTGGTAATCTCACTCCTCAGCTTGGCAGACTTGGCAAGTGGAAAATATTTAGTAAGGAATGCTTGAGCTAACTCGTTCCATGTCGTGATGCTTCTAGATGGCAGAGAAATCAACCAACCCTTAGCTTTATCCCGAAGAGAGAATGGGAAAAGCCTTAGCCTAATTACTTCATCGGATACTCCATTATGCCTGAATGTGTCGTATAACTCCAGAAAATTTATGATATGCGGGTTGGGATCATCATTAGATAACCCAGTGAATTGGACTGACTGCTGAATCATTTGAATAATTGCTGGCTTAATCTCAAAATTATTCGCTTGAACGGGTGGTCTCCTGAATCTAGAATAGCACCCATTAATAGTAGGACTAGAGTAGTCCTTCAATGCTCTTTGAACCACTGTTGCTCCACCATTTGCATTTCCTCCTAAAGTATCCTCATTCTTATTCTCTTGATTTCCCATATTGGGATTCACAATTCCTATGTTAGCCATTGATTTTTCAGAGTCAGCTTGCCTCTTTTCTTTCCTCAACTGTTTAGTGGTTCTCTCGATCTCAAATTTAGTGGATTAAGATCACCACCACCTCTTAAACGTAAACTCTCCAGATTCTAGCTGAAAACAACAAACAAAACAAACAAAAATAAAAATTAATTAGTAAAAAAAAATAAAAAAAATCAAATTAGCAACTAAATATTTCGTATTGATATTGGTAAAATGAAATAGTTCCCAACGGCGCCAAAAACTTGACAGGCTATTCGTAAGTATACGAAATCGTGCAAGTAGTAAAACTCGAGTAAACGAGTGTCGAATCCCAAGAGAACTACCTACCAAGTACCAAACTAGTCTATTTTATTGCTATTTGATAAAACAGAATTTTATGAATGAATTTAATGAAAAGGAAAACAAATTAAAAACTAAACAAATAAGAATTTTATAAAAGCTATGGTGTAAAGATCAATATGGCTGAACCCTACGGCACAGATTTCACACCAATTTATTCCTATGTATTGACGATTATTATTATCCTAATTAAGCTTATTCTAAAGGCCAAACTCCCTAATATTCCCCAAATTTTCTCTCGAACAATTAGTGAACTAACCCTTAAACAAAAACCCAAAATATCTCTAAGTTGGATTTAGAAGCTAAGAGATCATTAAGTTCGATGGAATTTACCAGAGCCTCATAGATCGCGGTAACCTATCTCTAGAGTTCGCTCAATCTATGGTTTTATTACCTTAGACAAATCAGGTTTCATCTCTCGATCTCAACCCAACCTATGATATCATTCAACCCTCGGATCCTTAAGAATTGAAAGCATTACACACAATAATAAAACTTAGAATTAATGCTTAATAAGAAATTAATAAAGATAACCTCAACACATATTCATAAATTGGGCTACATCTTTAGCCCAAAAATAGAGATTTAGTTCATAGTTACAATAATAAAAACCGTCATTCTATTCAACAACATGAGTTCATGAAAGAAAAATATAAACACTTCTCTAATTGATGAACGAGAGCTTCAAGAATCCCGATCTCCAAACTAGTAGCCGTCGTCTTCTTTCTCTCCCAAAAAAACTCCTTTAAAACTTCTTAAAGAACCTTATTTATAGTCCTAGGTTTTTTATCTTACTTAGGAAAAGAGTAAATGCCTTAGCCCATTCAGATTCAGATTAGGATAATGCATTAACCTAACAAGCCCGTGACCCATCGCCGCGATGGTAAGAACAGTCACTGTGGTGATCGTTCTTTCTATCCAAGGAATCTGTGATCTTCAGAATTTGGTAAATTCATCAACATAAACTTTGTAGCTATCTGAATAAGCTTTCCAACGCCACCAGAATCGTCAAATTCTGATTTCTACAGCTCAAGTTATGACAGAAACATCGAAGCATGCTCATCTTAAAGGATTTCCAGATTTTACGTTATATCTTCGACGCATCACAACTTTCTCGTTTCAACTCTGATTCTTGTACCGATTGTTCCTACGCATCATGAATTCCATCAACATCATTCTTTTCCCTTAAAATATCTGTTTGAGCCTGAAAACACTCAAAATACACCCGTGATCCCCTAAAAGGCATTTATGAAAGAATTAATTAAAATTCCACAATTTAAACACATTTTCCCATAAATAATCAAGTTACATCACTAAAAAAATATAAAATTTCAAGCTCTTATCAACACCCCAACACAATGGAGTGTCTGGAAGGAGGAATATGACCTTACTTGATATGGTTAGGTCCATGATGAGTTTTAGAGATTTACTTGCATTGTTTTGGGGTTATGCCCTACAAATTGCGACTCACATTTTGAACTGTGTGCTGTCAAAGCCTGTAGATAAGACTCCATATGAGCTACCCAGCTTGTCTTATCTAAGGATTTGGGGTTGTGAAGCTTATGTTAAGAAATTGACTTCGAACAAGCTAGGCCCAAAATCCTGTAAATGTATATTTGTGGGGTATCCAAAGGAGACCAAAGGATACTATTTCCACCACCCAGAAGAGAGCAAAATTTTTGTTGCTCGTTTTGGAGGCTTCTTAGCAAAGGAATTTTTTCTAAGAAGTACTAGTGGGAGAAAAGTAGAACTCGATGAAGTTCTAAAACCATAAAATATACTAGACGAAGGACATGATGGTGTGCCACTGAAGGTGGTTGAACATCAAGAGGAGGTTGCTCAACAACTTCGGGTTCAAAGTGAACCACCTCAGGTAGCATAGGAGCTACGTAGATCTGGGAGAGTACGCCATGAGCTTGAGAGATACGGTTATCTCATGACTCAACAAGGTGACATACTAGTCTATCAAGACGATGAACCTAGAACCTACGAAGACGCTATATCGGATCCAGATACAATTAAATGGCTTGAAGCCATGAAATCTGAGATGGACTCCATGTATCAGAACCAAGTATGGTCTCCGGTGGAACCATCGGAAGGGTAAAACCCATAGGGGTGGTAAATGGGTCTTCAAGAAGAAGACTGACATGGATGGCAAGGTGCATACTTATAAGGCACGACTGGTTGCCAAAGGTTGCAAACAAATTCATGGTATTGACTATGAAGAAACCTTTTTGCCAGTTGCCATGATTAAATCCATCTGGATTATGCTTGCGATTGCTGCATATCATGACTATAAGATTTGGAAAATGGATGTCAAAACAGCTTTCTTGAACGGAAGCCTTGAAGAGGATGTGTATATGACACAACCCGATGGTTTCATTCTTGATGGGCAAGTTGATAGGGTATACAAGTTGCAAAGATCCATATATGGACTCAAGTAAGCTTCAAGGAGCTGGAACATTCATTTTGATGAATCCGTAAAAGAATTCGGTTTCATCAAGAACGAAAATGAGCCATGTGTTTTCAAGAAAGTGAGTAGGAGCCCAGTGGCATTCCTAGTGTTATATGTCGATGACATACTTCTGATCAGGAATGATATACCGAACTTGCAGTCGGTAAAGACTTGGTTATCTAAGTGCTTCTCCATAAAAGACTTAGGGGAAACAGCCTACATCTTTGGAATAAAGATCTATCGTGATAGATCGCGTAGGCTGCTTGGCCTAAGTCAGAGTGCATATATTGACAAAGTACTGAAAAGATTCAATATGGAAAATCCAAGAAGGGATTTCTTTCGATGTCACATGGTGTTTATCTTTCTAAGGAATTGTGTCCTAGAACACAAGATGAAAGAGATAGATGAAGAGGATCCCATATGCATTAGCAATTGGATCCATCATGTATGCCATGCGTCACCTGGATGGCTGTCAAGAGTATTCTTAAGTACCTGAAGAGGACCAAGGATATGTTCTTGGTTTATGAAGGGGAAGATGAGCTCACTGTAAGAGGATACAGTGATGCTAGTTTTCAAACAGACAAAGATGATTATCAATCGCAATCAGGATTTGTATTTTGTCTCAATGGGGGCGCAGTGAGCTGGAAGAGCTCCAAGCAAAGCCCACTGTAGCAGCCTCTACAATGGAGGCTAAGTATATTGCATTGTCAGATGCGGCCAAGGAGGCCATGCACGGATTAGAAGTTCATTATCGGGCCTTGTGTGGTTCCCACGATTGTTGATCCTATAGACATCTATTGTGACAACAATGGAGCTATTTCTCAAGCCAAGGAACCATGGTCTCATTAGAAGTCCAGACACATACTCAGACGATTCCATCTCATCAGAGAGATAGTTGAGAGGAAAGATGTGCAGATCAGTAAAGTGCATACTGACGACAATCTCGCAGATCCACTAACAAAGCCTCTATCGTAGTAGAAGCATGAAAGGTACTTGAGATCATTTGGTATTAAATACATGAATGATTGGCTATAGTGCAAGTGGGAGATTGTTAGAGTAGATGCCCTAGAGCTAATCAATTATTGTTGAATTTACTCTTTGTAAAAATGTTCATTAATCAATAAAAGGCATTTTATACTATATCGCGTAAATCATCATTGTATGTATTGATATATATCCTTAGAATAGTAGAACCATGAAGAGGGTATCAAGTGTTTCAAATCTTGATAGTATATGGTGGCCATTCTAGAAAAGTTTGTAGCCTCAGTATTATTCTGATGTAAGGGCACAGATAATACAGTAAGGCTATCATAGTGTTGAACGACCCTGTCGAAAGGTAGTGACTGATCTCACTTGTCAAGGTTGTTTGGTGACAACCGTGCAACACATGGGTGTTTCTGTAGACAAGTTCACTAGACTGACCCACTAGAGGATTCCATATGGATGGTAACCCTAGTGTCTATGGAACAAATCCTCTAATAAATGGTGGTGCATGTGGTCCTTAGACTTGAGATCACAGGAGCGCCTTGTGCACCGATTGGTGCAGTTTGACACTAGCCTAACATAGTTCTATTCAGAGCTGTCAATACGGTAGTGATTGGCTACATCAAGGAGTGTATCAAGACTATAGTGGATAGACAGAGGATTCATCACTCGCGGGTATGAGAGAAGTTATCTCACGGCGCAATTCAGTAAATGGCAATGACACTAAAACTGTGGCCACAGTGGGATTGGGTTGTTGTCCTATCCAGTTTATAATATAGGTTATTGATCCAGTAACTGAATACACAATATCGAGAGTAATTGAAGGTTGACACTATTTCTATGCCTCGGTCTCGTCGAGGTAATGGATGATGAAAGGATCGGATTGTACGGTAACCATATCATTGATAGGTAGCTTCTTCGATGAATCCAAATCTATCAGGTGGCCATGATGCCTTGCTAGGGGCCAATCTTGGTATGTGTATTGTGAGACGATTAATTGGTGTTAATCGCTATACTACATACTATCGGTATGATGAGGAGCCTACGGGTCACACACATAGAAGATAATTTAAGAGCCAGCTTAGAAGAAAGGCGTTTTCATCTTTTTAGGCGAAAGGGTATTTTGGTAATTTCACATTGCAATTAAATTTGCTGAGGTCGTAGCCTTCATTTAATTCGATATTAAAATTAAATATGTGAGATTACATTTAAATATGTGTTTGCATATATTTAAATAAATTATCATTATTGTTAAATGTGAATATATATATGGTATGCTGTCATAGGCAACCAAGATTAAAACCTAAAAACACATGTAGTAGTGTGAGTAAGGATCGTTCCCACAGAGAGTGTCTCGCCGAGTTTAATGTCACGTGACAAGGCTTGGGTTGAATAAAACAGAAACAATTCCAGGAAAAACAATTTAAATTAAACTATTGAAATCAATCAAAATAACAAACCTTAGTCTAAGTCAACATCCACCATCGGAATCTTACAACTGATCATTGATGCAAATATAAATGAATTCATACCTTGAATATTCACCGTTGGAACAATTTTCCTATCTCTCCTTAGTTGTAATTAATTAGGAAACAAGCGATCTAATTAATCTTAGTACTAAACAACCCTAGACAAGCGCTAAAGGTTTAATCTAGTGGTAGCCTTAAGGGCTAGAGAAATCGATGAAGCTGAACAACACAAGTACAAGCAGTTGTATTTAATTTAGTTGAATGTTCTTCTTAAGATTTAATGATTCCTGACGTAGCAAATTCTTAAACCTTAATTACTTCATAAGTTAGAGGGATCAAACAATTACGGATTTGATATCTAACTTAGCAGTAGATTACAACGAATAATACACTAGTAGGCCTCCTAGTACTTAAACGAAGCAATCATGAATCTTTATGGCCATGAGTGGCTGATTTTTTGTAACTTGGTCGAAGGAAACGGAGACCTCGGAATCAACCAACTGTGAGATCTAATCTATTTTATTTTAGTGTTCAATTTTCGTGTTTGAGTATTGAATGTTATTCTGTGAATATCTTCATGATTGATGCATTTAATTACTAGGAGGCCTACTAGTGGATTATTTGTTGCAATCTACGCTAAGTTTGATATCAAATCCGTGGTGTTTGATCCCTCTAACTTGTGAAGCAATTAGGGTTAATAATTTGCTGCGTCAGGAATTAGTAATCTTAAGAAGAACATTCAACTAAATTTAATACAACCGCTTGTGTTTGCGTTGTTTAGCTTCATCGATTTCTCTAATTCTTAAGGCTGCCATTAGATTAAATCTTTAGCGCTTGTCTAGGTTGTTTAATGTAAGATTAATTAAGATTGCTTGTTTCCTAATTAATTAATAATTAAGGAGAGATAGGAAAAATAGTTCCAACGGTGAATATTCAAAGTAAGAATTTATTTACTTTTTGCATCAATGATCGTTGTAAGATTCCGATGGTGGATGTTACGGAGACCAAGTTTCGTTATTTTGATTGATTTTCGATTTGAATTGTTTTTGTTTTTCTTGAGATTGTTTTCTGTTTTTACTCAAAACCCCC